>OY757919.1:89026669-89316669 GCA_963585895.1 Sepioteuthis lessoniana | reverse complement strand
GTTGTGGCAACACACTACCACTTTTTAAACATGGCACTTTTATACTGATCCTATGTTTATTTACATCTTCCTTGGCTGGGTGGAATTAGTGAGAGATTTGCTGAGCAAGTCTCACAAACTGTACAGAGGTGTTATTTTTCAACCAATGTACGAGTGGTCTTTAACACTAAACCCATTCTGACATCTATCTGTAAAGATGTTCTTCCCCCCTCATCATATTAATTCTCTTATTTACTTGTTTAGGTGTAGTTGCGGTTCGTGCTACATAGGAAGAACTAACCAGAGACTAGATGCTAGAGTTAAACATACCCTACAAAAATACGTAACTTTGTTGGAGGCCCGGCTAATAATCTTAGAAATACATACGGGTCTTCAGTTACAGAACACCTTATAAATAATCGTGACTGTGCTGAGAATTTTAGTATAGACTTGTTATCTATACTAAGTCACACTCTTCATTTTATCTGAAAATATTTGAGACAATTCATCTTTTGTCCCGCAGACCGTCTTTCCGTAAACAGAGGGAATGTCTGCTCGGACCTAATATTATTTCGACACAGTCTCCAATCCAATATTTTTCTCCATCCTAAATAGTTACCATATCTTATTATTATTATTATTATTATTATTATTATTATTATTTTACACGATATTTTCCTCAGTTTAGCTCGCTCTGTTAAGTAAGGAACGAAATCGGTCTGCGGGCTTGTCACTTTTTTTACTTTTTATATTTCTAGTTCCACCATGAATAAAACTTTAGGTCTTTTTATTATTTCTGTTTAGTATAGATTATTTGTTTGTACACAGTTACATGGTATCAACTATTCCATCTAATTCAAATAACTATTATTATTTTACTTCTTGTGAGTTTTTCACACCATTTTTGATTACTGGTCTTTCACTGGATTTTAAATGTTAACAGGTCTCTTCAGGTATCCAGGACTCTTCTAGTTGATCTCAACAAAACTCCAATTGTCACCTTCATGTTTCACAGATTTTTCAGCTCTCTGGCCAGTTCCAAGTACAAAGTGTCTCAAAATAGATGCAACCCATTAATATTATAATTCATATTGCATCAAGTCATCTTTCATCTGAGTTTCAAAAAGTAATCAGATCACTTCAAAAAGGTCAAACCAAATGACAAGAGCAGAAATTGATTGACTTTATCCTACAGTGCACGTGAAAGTTCTTGGGAATGTCTTCGCTGGAACTTTTTCGGGCTCCTTCTGACAGAATCTTTCACCGCATCCACATTGTCAGGACATCTTGTAGTCAACTTCCTACCAGATCTGGGATTTTCTGCTTTCTAGTTGAGGTTGTTTACTGACCCTATGGCTTCAAATTTTTGTACCCAACGATAAATTTGTTTTTCCTGCGGATAATTGTTAAAGTTAAACTTCCTGCGAAATTTTGCTTGCACAGCTTTGAATGATTTTGTCTTCAAATAAGTAGTGACGCAAAATATTTTCCTCTCTTGTCCAATGGATTGTGCTCGAGGATTAATTGTTGTTATAGTATACTATTTTCAAATCTGAAACAAAAAAGAAGACAACATAATTATTAGTTGAGTTATTAGCAGTCTCATGGGTCGCATGTATATCCTTTCGCTTTCTTTTATTTTCACACTGGAACAAGTTCACCAGATGACAAGTTCTTCTCTATTTCTTAATTAACTTAAGGTCAAGTTTCTGGCTGGGATTAGGTGATTTGTTTGTATATCAAATTCCCAGAGAATTTTATGAGTCTCATTTTCTTGGATAGATTCCGGTTTGAGCATATAGCATTTGTTAGTATGGTCAAATTTTAATCACTTACACAATTCAGTGTAGATAATCTTTCCTCTCCTGTCAAGCGTAGTTTTGTATTTCTTTGGCGCCAGTTTGCTGCATTTGTTTATTATGTGATTATCAGTCTTAAAACTGTCACCACATAACCAACATTTTCTATCCTGTTACGTATAATCAATTTTTGTTTTGATATAATTGGTCCTTATAGCATTATTTTATGCAGTTAATACCCCACAAGACACCAACTGTACGGCCACCTGCCCCCTATCACGAAAACTATTCAAGTTAGGCGAACCAGACATGCAGGACATTGCTGGAGAAGCAGAGATGAACTCATAAGAGATGTACTCTTATGGATCCCCACACACGGCCGCGCAAAGGCAGGACGACCAGCACGAACGTACATTCAGCAGCTATGTGAGGATACAGGTTGTTGTCCTGAAGACCTACCTAGGGCGATGAACGATAGGGAGGAGTGGCGAGAGAGGGTCAGGGATATCCGTGCAGCCAGCACGATATGATGATGATGATGATTAAAAGATATTCAGTTCCCCTCTTGAGATTTCTTCAAAGTAACCATTCATATCTAATAATAATACAATTATACTAATTCAATAACTATTTAATGATACTATCTAATAACAAATAAAAGCAATTATTCAAATTAAATAATAATCCTTCGTTTGCACAATGTTATTTTATCAAGTATTCCTATCTGATACTAATAATCTATACAAAGACCTATTGGAAAGTTTTTCGTAGTGTAGTGGCTAACGTTCTGGACTTCGGCATTGTTGTAGGCAAGCTCGGATTCTAGTTCACTTTCGGACTGGTTATGAATTGGTACTTCCCACTCCAAAAGTAGAACCTCGAAACTGGATGCAGTTTAGTGTCATGCGCAGGAAAATCCCTCAACAGAAGATGCAGTCGGTTTATTCTAAACCCCACCGGCATGGTGAAGGTAGATGGGTAGATTGGTAGATAGATAGATATCTCGTTGACAAAAACAACAGACAAGTATATATATATATATATATATATATATATACAACCCAGTCAGCTGGGACTGTAGAATACATCGATACAATCTTTGCAGAGAATAAGACTTCCACCAAAGTGTGTCCTGGAAATGACTTTAAACCATCTGATGGCGACGCTCAAGCCTTGGAGATTTGGGGAATGAGAAGTACCCCTTCATTGGCATTGCTCCCAGGTTCACTCTGAGCCGAAGTGGTAGCAACTGATAGGGTCCTATCTGTGGGTCAAATAGAACAAACTTTATGTGCAAATAAATGACTGATGCTGAATTGTGATTGTTATATATCAATACCTGAAACCATTTAACTGTGGGCAAAAAGAGCTCAGACTCGTTTAAGAATGTTATCTACAAAGTGTGTTTACAAATCCTATATATATATATATATATATAAAGAGGATCTGGCATTAAATAACCCACAATGGTTGATATGCAAAAAAACAAAAACAATATATATATGTATATATATATATGTGTGTGTGTGTGTATATATATATATATATACTTTTTATATAAAAATAAAATATTCACTTCTTTGGTGTCATTATTAATAAATTTCCGGTCGGATGACCATCATCAGATGTTACACGAAAAATATTTTATTTGGGTGTTCTTATATTACTCCTGGCGAGAATAGGATTTGAAAAAGAAACTTATTTTTTATTCAACATAATTCTTTAATTAAAATAATTTTTTATATATTTTTTATCATATTTTTTAATCAAGAAAATTTTTTATGGTGGAAAAATTTTGACTATCCGTAGAATTCTTCAAGGCGTACGTGCAAAAACCTACAGGCGACAATATTATTTGTCGACTCTACCAAGGCCTCTGATTCCATTCACAGAGGGAAGATGGAGCAAATTCTACTCGCATACGGCCTACCAAAAGAAACCGTCGCAGCCATAATGATTCTCTATAGAAACACCAAAGTGAAAGTACGTTCTCCGGATGGAGACACAGAATACTTCGACATTATAGCAGGAGTACTGTAAGGAGACACACTAGCCCAATACCTCTTTATCATCTTTCTAGATTACGTGCTTAGAACATCGATTGATAAAATCAAAGAAAACGGTTTCAAGCTAACAAAGAAAAGAAGCAGAAGATACCCCGTAAAAACAATTACCGACGCCGACTACACCGATGACATAGCGCCTCTGGCAAATGCACCCACCCAAACCGAAACCCAACTATATAATCTGGAACGAGCCGATGTAGGCATTGGGCTCTATGTCAATGCACACAAAATGGAATATATTTGCTTTAATCAAACAGGCAACGTCTCCACACTAAACGGTACCTCTCTAAAACTAGTTGACAAGTTCACCTACCCAGGAAGCAGTGTCTCATCAACCGAGACAGACATCGACACGCAACTAGCAAAGGCATGGACGGCTATCAATAGACTATCAGTCATATGGAAGTCAGACCTGACCGATAAAATGAAACGCAGTTTCTTTCAAGCAGCAGTCGTATTGATACTATATGGATGCGCTACATGGACGCTAACTAAACGTATGGAGAAAAAGCTTGACGGCAACTACACAAGAATGCTGCGAGCAATATTGAACAAGTCCTGGAGGCAACACTCCACAAAGCAGCAGCCACCTACCACCCATCACGAAAACTATCAAAATTAGACGAACCAGACATGTAGGACACTGCTGGAGAAGTAGGGACGAGCTCATAAGGGATGTACTCCTATGGACTCCTTTACATGGCCGACCAAGGGTAGGGCGACCAGCTCGAACCTACATACAGAAGCTCTGTGTAGATACGGGGTGTAGCCCTGAAGACCTGCTGGAAGCGATGAACGATAGGGAGGGGTGGCGAGAGAGGGGCAGGGATATTTATGCTGATAGCATGATGATTATTTTTTTATTGATACAATTTATACATTCCTAAAAAAATCAAAAAACCGTTACCCCAATTTAAATACTACAGAAATATATATATATATAATCAATACACCTTTTCTATTTTCGTAGAAATAAATTTATTCATATCTATTGATTAGGGATTACAACATATTACTCCATTGAATTTTCAAAAAACAATTCCATTTGATGAGTTAAAAGTTTTTAATATTTTGGTAACTTAATTGTTTTACTCTTTGAGTTACATCAAAAGCAGTCGAGCATTAAAAGTAGAGACCATCGAGTTGTATCCCCTTTTGCCCAGTTCTTTGATTCCGCGATGATACCAGTTTGTGTCCTTCGAGACGAAGAACTCTTTCACCTCCTCTTGGTTGTTGAAACACCACGAGTGCAGGAAGTGAACCATGGGTTGGAACAAGGAGAACGGTCGAAACTATTTGCTGGTTTCCCTTAAATTCTTAGAGTTTATTCCAGAAGTTTGCATGTATTCAAATATTGCAAAACTTTTGACTCATCCTAGTACTTTGACAGGAAATATTGTGAAAACTCATTTGTTTAAAGCAGGTGTGCTATCTGTCAACTCATTTCAAAGGTCAAGTAAGTATTGAGTTAGCTTTCCTTACCTATTTGTGATAAAAGCCCTCTTAAATTTACGAGTGTTTCATAGGACAATTGAAGTATGAATGACTAAAAATGAAATAACTTAATATTACGCACAATAGAAAATGTATACTCCCAAATCTAAAACACTGTCATATGAGAGGCGACAATTTAGCGACTTAGTAATAATTGAAAGACTGATTACAACAGCCAGTAACTGCAACAACAGAAATAACTTAGGGACGAACAGAAAAGCAACAATAAGAAACCTAGAAACAAAAATGGAAGAAAAGCAACTCAATGTATACTTCAAGTGACAAAATAAGGAAATTGCACATGAGATGAACTGGACATAGCAAATAGGGAAAAACTGAGGAGAGAAACTGAATCTCTTTTAATAGCAGTTTAAAAAAATGCCACAAGAACCTATTAGGTCAAATCAAAAATTCATAATAGATAGGATAATAACAAAAGTCAGTCATATGGTGACAGAGATGAAACGGTTAATCATATAATAAGTGAATGTAGCAAAATGGCAAAAATGGAGTATAAGACAAGACATGAAGGGGAAGAAAGGTGACCCACTGGGAATTGTGCAAGATATTAAAATTTGAGCGTGCTGCTATTTGCACAAACCAGAATCTGTCCTGGAGAACGAGACTCACAAACCTCTATAGGATTTTGACATACAAACGAATCACCTAATCTCGGCTAGACGACCAGACCTTATAATAATCAACAAAAAAAAGAGAACTTGCAAAATTGTGGATTTAGCTGTCCTGGTTGACCATTGAGTAAAATTGAAAAAAAAATGAAAAGAAGGATAGATACTTTGACTTTGCTAGGGAACAGAAAAAAATTGCGGAACAGGAAAGTGACGTTTATACCAAGTTTAATTGGTACAGTAAAGGGACAGGAGGACTTGGAAAAAAGAGGACGAGTGGAGACTACCTAAATTATTACATTACTGAGATCGGCCAGAATATTGAGAGGAGTTCTGGATATTTGAGGAGACTTGCTGTCACTCAAACTTCAGTAAAAGACCATCAGCTAGCACTGATGTGAAAAGCAATAATAATAATAATAATAATAACTTATTATTTTACTCCATAGAGAGTTTTTCACAACAGCGTTTGTTGATGGATTTTCACTAGAGTTTGAGTAACAGCAAGTTTCCTCAAGTCTCTTGGACTTTTCTTAGTATTCTGGCTGATCTTAATGTTTCTGTTGTAAAGGCATGGACAGCTATCGATAGGCTATCGATCATATAGAAGTCAGACCTAACCGATAAAATAAAATGCAGTTTTTTCCAAGCAGCAGTCATGTCGACATTGGTACAGGGTGGAACGATAAAATTGTCGCCCTAGAAAACACGACATGATTCCATTTCCGTTTAATGAAAACCGGTTTTCTTTTTTTTGTTGCAGACCATCAACTAGTTGGTCAGTTGTGTACAAATCCCACGAGCGATAGGAGCTTTCTATCATGTCTGAAAGTGACACAATGTTCAACGAGCGAGATCGGAGATGCGTCGCTGTACAACTCACGCTCTCTACCGATCCAAGTTATGACAACAGGACCATTGCCAGCACCCTCAAAATTCAAATCTGGACGGTTCAACGCTTGAGGGCACAGCTCAACGCATCGGACGACCCTTTGGAGTTGGTGGAGCGGAAGCCCAAGGCTGAGGACACCGCCAGGAAGACCCGGACCAAAGAGTTCATCGAAAAGGTCCAGGCAATCATTGATGAAACTCCCCAGCGGTGTGGTAATCCACCGAAGAACTCGCTAAAATTGAAGATAGCGTCGACACATCAATAAGACGATTCAAAGACTAAATAAAAAAAGAGCAAAGAAAGACTGATAACAACGACCAGAAACAACACTAACAACACAAGGATCAACAGAACAATAACTAGAAAAACAATTGTATGGACATTTCAAGCGACAAAACAAGCGAAATATCCCACGAGATGACTTGGACATGGCTAAGAAAGGAAAACCCTTAGATAAAAACTGAATCTCTTCTAATAGTAGCACAAAATAACGCCATAAGGACAAACTATGTTAAAGTAAAAATAGATAAGACACTACAAAATAGTAAATGTAGGTTATGTGGTGATAGAGACGAAACGATCAATTACATAACAAGCGAATCCAGTATATTAGCGCATAAGATTAGACACAACTATCTGGGGAAGGCAATCCACTGGGAGTTGTGCAAAACATTAAATTTGATCAAACGAATAAGTGGTATATGCACAACCCAGATTCCTCCCTGAAGAATGAGATGCACAAACTTCTCTGGAATTTTGAGAAACAAACAGATCTCCTAATCTCGGCTAGACGAACAGACCTAGTGATAACCAACAAAAAAATTTAAAAAATAACCTGCTGGTTAGTGAATTTTACCATCCATAGTGAAAATAAAAGAAAGAGAAAAGAGAGATTAGTACCGAGACATTGCAAGAGAACTTAAAAAAGCTATGGAACATGAAGGTAACGATGATACCAATTGTGGCTGGTGTACTTGGTACAATCCCCAAATGATTGGTTAAGAGACTGGAAGACTTAGAAATAAGAGAATAAGTGGAGAGTGTCCAGACAATAGTATTATTAAGATCGGCTAGAATGCTGAGAAGAGTCCTGGAGATTTGAGGAGACTTGCTGTCACTCAAACTCCAGTGAGAAACCATCAGGTAATGATGGTGTGAAAAACTCTCAAAACAGTAAATAATAATTTATTATAATTAATTACTCCTTTAGAGTTTTTCATATCAGCCTCAGCTGATGGTCTTCCACTGGAGTTTGAGTGACAGCAAGTCTCCTCAAATCTCCGGAACTCTTCTCAGTATTCTGGCCGTTCTCAATAATGCTGTCGTTTGGATGGTCTCCACTCGTCTGCCAACTTCCAAGTCCTCCAGGCCCTTTAATAATCCTTTAGTTACTGTACCAAAAGCACCAATTACAATTGGTATAATTGTCACCTGCATGTTCCACCGTTTTTGTTTTTTGTTTTTGTTTATTATTATTATTATTTTACTCATTTGAGAGTTTTTCACACCAGTGTTAGTTGATGGTTTTCAACTTGAGTTTGAGCGACAGCGAGTCTCTTCAAGTCGCTAGGATTCTTAATATTCTGGCCGATCTCAACAATACTTTAATTATTATTTAATATCTTATAATTTGTTAAATGTCTGCCTGCTCATACCAATAAGGTTCTGTTATTTTGGACTCGATTTCAACCAGACTTTCAGAAATTGTTATGGTCATTCCTTGGAAGGTTTTATACTATACTTGCACTATAAGCATATATCTATAACTAACGTGGTATAATGGTTATCGGTGTAGGAAATGAACACAGCAACCCGAGTTCAAATCCTGGACAAAACTGTTCGCAATTCACAAATCACTAATACCGTTGGGAAAGGTATGAATCCAGTTATTCTCTTTCTAGAATTGGGTAAATAATAGGGACAAACTGGGTTCTTTAATCTTGGTATGGCAACCGGTCGAGGAGAAAGAAAACTCTTAATTTGAAGCTGTTAAACTCCGATTTAAAAATTGACCATATGTCACCTCCCGCATGGGCTGGGTAAATGAATATATCTATAACTGTAAGATCTGATTCAAACTGTTTTTAAAAATAGGATCTGTCTCTAATTCTCTCTGTGTGTTTGATTTTCCCTCTTGCTGTAAAAAGGTATCTGTTCTACGCATTCCTATTGTGCTTTGGGACAAACTCTTCCCCTTTGGCATGCAAGATGGTTTTCAATTCGATTCTGTTTTGAAATGACAGCAAACAAAGCACAAACTAAGAATTCCTCGTGGCGTAATGGCTAACGTGCTGAACTGCAGCATCATAGTAAGTGAGTTCGAAATCCATTCGTGCTAGTGCGTTCACTTTCGGACAAATACTCATGGAAAAATGATGAAACCTCTTTTATCCCCAGCTAGGGTTTAAACTATACCATCACTGTTTTTTTTTTTTTTTAAGGATGGCTTTGGCATTAAATAACCCACAAAGGTTGATATGTCATTCAACAAAGAAACTGAAAATGAACCCAAAGTACAAAACTCTGTTCCAGATTGGTATCTACCCAAAAAGTGACTGATCACATGGCCAGCTCTATGCTGCCATGAACACAGTTGGACAGACTGAATAGTTGTGAACCTTCAGCAAAAGTCACGAATCCTCAACAAAAGTTGTGAATTCTTTACGAAGGTTGTGAATCTTCACTAAAATTCGTGAATCCTCAACAAAAAAATTTGGAATTTTCACCAAATGTTGTGAATCCTCAACAAAAGTTGTGAATCAGATTTTGAAAGTGATGTGCATTTTAGGTATAAATAAACGAAAGGTTTTTATACAAAATACTTTATGAACATTAATGATCATCTTAAAACCCTACATAATACGGGTGTGCTTTAATCTAAGAGGCGACATCTCCTCAGTAAACGGTAGCACTCTGAGACGAGTTGACAAGTTCACCTACCTAGGAAGCAGTGTCTCATCAACCAAGACAGACATCAACACGTGACTAGCAAAGGCATGGACAGCTATTGATAGACTATCAGTCATATGGAAGTCAGACCTGACCGATAAAATGAAACGCAGTTTCTTTCAAGCAGCGGTCGTGTCGATACTGTTATATGGATGCACTACATGGACGCTAACTAAACGTATGGAGAAAAAGCATGACGTCAACAACACAGAATGCTGCGAGCAATGTTGAACAAGTCCTGGAGGCAGCACTCCTCAAAGCAGCAGCTATACGGCCACCAACCGCCCATCACGAAAACTATCAAAATTAGGCGAACCAGACATGCGGGACACTGCTGTAGAAATAGGGACGAGCTCATAAGTGATGTACTCCTGTGGACCCCTTAACATGGACGAGCAAAGGCAGGACGACCAGCTAGAACCTACACACAACAGCTCTGTGCCGATACGAGGTGTAGCCCTGAAGACCTGCCGGAAGCAATGGACGATAGGGAGAGGTGGCGAGAGAGGGTCAGGGATATCCGTGCTGATGGCGTGACATGATGATGATGATGATGACTACTAGTTTATATAATTCATTGAATCTGTCCCATAATAGACATTGTATTTGCATTTAAATTTCATATACAGTAAATATAACATTATTGGAGAGAAGAAGTAATTTGAGGTATTTAAAGATCATAATTTATTATCATAATTTCAAAATATGAAACTGTTAAATCTTTGAATATTTATGTTTGAATATGACGTATAAACATTAATATCAAATATGAACGAATATGTTAGATCGTAATTTACAAAACTGAGCTTAGTTTGGACACGGGGAGAAGTGAATGACATCCAGTGAGACTCAAACTGAAACAATGGTTTGCTAGCCTAGCTAGACGTCTGAAGATTGTCTATATTACATGAAACTTGAAATCACGTGACTGGTAGGTGATAGGCAGTTTGAATTTTATAGTTCACTTTACAAATTATCTCTCACTTTGTAATGAGCAATGTTTATTCATCGTTTCATTACGTAGTTTTATAATATCTTATTTGTTTGTATATATATATATATATATATATATATATATATATATATATATATATATATATATATATATAATGAGTACAGTGTTCGCGGGAGACTATGGTTCAATCCCAGGTCGAGTCATACCAAAGACTCCAAAAATGGTACTTGGTGCCGCTTTGCTTAACACTCAGTATTATAAGGGATCAAGGGTAAAATGGAGCAATCCAGGAAATGGAGTAGCGTCCTCCTCTACATCTCGGTGTAGTAGCTATTGAAAAGGGAGTCTTCGGGTCGCCCTCGACTAAGATCACCAAATTTACTTTTACTATATATATATAGGGGGGGTCTGTATAAATATACATATATATTGGGAGATCTGTATATATGTACATATATATATATATATATATATATATATATGTGTGTGTGTGTGTGTGTGTGTGTGTGTGTGTGTAACTGATTTCACCCATGAATGTGACCTTAACAGGTACTAACTGGGAGTAATGTAAAGAGGTGACTTCACACTCCCTGGAGATCTGATCTGAAGCCTCACCATCAGATACACTTTAGTGTCATGCCCAAGACACCCCTTTTTGGAGGGGTTCTTGCTCCCCTGCAAGGGATTCCCTCAACATATTCTAAACCCTCACCAACTGGGCGGTTTGTACTTTGTAGACCTATATAGAAAAAAGATTAATAAAGAAATATTACTGCAAAGGGACATCTTTAATTAAGTGTGAGATTACGAGTTAGTTTGCTAAAATAATTGATGTAATTTTAACAAGTGTACACAAAATCTTTTTTTTTTTTTAACTTTTTAAAAAATTTCATAAGTCATCACCTATAATGAGAACTACGTTAGTGGTAAGCCATTTATTAAGATCATAGCCACTAGTTTGAAAATTGCGTGGCAACAGATTGTCTGCATAAAATATCATTCTTGTTGACAACAGTTAACACTCTTTTAGAAACTGCTTATTATTTTTTTTAGTTATCTTGAATTTTACAATTACAATACAATAGTTAAAGAAAAATGACATTTTTGCCTTGGCTTTCATGTCACCAAATACCGAAACGAAATTTTTTTTCTATAAGGAGAAGCGATTAGAACCAAAATAATTTTGTTTTTCACATGCTGACCTCCTATCTGCTCCATTTACTCTATAAATGAATTTCAACACGTTGATCGAGAAATAATATATATATATATATATATATATATATATATATATATATATATAATTTGTTTCTCTCGTTGATAATATATATCATCATCATCATCAAGGCATGCCGACAATTCACAAAATGTGTCTCTTTTTTTTAAGTTAACAATTACTGCTATATATCTTTGTACGAGTCTTAACTATCCCTATTTAAAAAAATACCAACGCTCTTACTAATATTATCTTTACTTACAAAAAAGATTTCGTACTTTTGTCTTTTAGCAAACTTCTCACGCAATTTAAAGAAATAAATATTATGAATTTGAATACCGAATCTCAATTCATTCATTTTTCTCCTTTATCCACTTTTTTCTTTTTCTTTTTATAAAAAGGATTTTTTGGCTCTTGAGTTTTGGCTCTTGAGTTTTGATGTATTTTTAATCCTAAATTAATCATACGTCGATAGCCATTGACATCGAGCACTCAAATTGGATATTCCTAACCCTTGGGTTTTATCCTCGGTTTATATATATATATATATATATATATATATATATATATATATAAGTTAGGATAACGTATACATAGAGTTAACAGCGCTTGGTAACTATCAGTTTCTCGCCTATACGATCATCGGATTAAGTACTTGGGCCGATGATCGTATCGGCGAGAAATCAAAAGTCACTAAATGTCGTTAACTCTGTGTCTAACCTATCCTGAGATATACATGCTATATCATTGATATTCAGCATTCTTTATTTATAGATATAGCAAACTACAATATATATATATATACACGCCACTTTTTTACAGAAGAAAGCCTCTCCTCAAACCCACAAGAATTACCCCTGGGAACGCAAGTGATTCCTCAGGACAAATACACAGCCCTGCTATTTTGGGCGTTGACATTAACCACGTGCATTTTCATATAACCAAATGCTTTGTCGCAAGATTTGACAAGAATTACCTGTAGGTTGCCGCGGAAGGACCTGCATAAAATCCCCCTGCTATTATATACTGTTCTGAGATCTCACATGACTATTAAGTTCGGCTTTGGACCAAAAGATCCTATTGTAGATGTTATAAACATGTTCAGGTTGAAAAGTATCTGAGACCGAATTCAAGTCCTATATAAGAGAAACAAAAGTGTTAAGATAAACGGGCATATTTCTTTGCAATAATTTTTTTAAAAACTTCATGTTCTCAACAAGTTTCGACTTTAGGTCATCGTCAGGAGAAAAGTTTTTCAGAAAAAAAGTATTGAAGACTTTCTAAAGTTTGGTTTGGTTTGGTTTGTTTGGGTTGGGTTTTATGGCATATCAACCATTGTAAGTTATTTAATGCCAAATCCTTTTTATACATATATATACTAAATATATATGTCACTCAATCTCCAGTGAAAGGCCATCAGCTTGCGCTGATGTGAAACACTCTTATGAGTAATAATAATAATAATAATAATAATCTTGGAACAGTCTCCAAGTGTTTGGAGAGTGGAAAAATTGATTGGTTTGTTTTGGTTGGGTTTTATGGCATATCAACCATTGTTGGTTATTTAATGCCAAATCCTGTTTTTACAAATATATTAAATATATATGATTTGTAAACTCATTTTGTAGATATATCTTTAAACGAGATTGAGCTCATCCTTTTATACACAGTTAGATGGTTTCAAGTATTTCTATCTAACATGAATATTTCTATTTACTATTAATCATTTGTTTGCACACAGTTAAATTGTTTCACGTATTGCTATGTAACAGTAACAATGCAGCATCAGTCATTTATTTGTATACAATGAAGAGGTGTCGAGTATTGCAATTTAACAGTAATTATTTTATTCAATACTATTCATTAATTTGTACACAGTTAAATGGTTCCATTTATTGCCATGTATCAGTAACAGTTCAATTGAATATCTGTTATTTATTTACATACAGTTAAATAATCAAACAGTTCTATTTCTAACAATTCAATTTTGCATGAGTCATTTGTTCTCACACTGTTAAACAGTTCTATTTAACCCATAGATAGGACTCTATCAGGTGCTACCACTTTGAATCATAGTGGACCTGGGAGCCATAGCAATGAAGGTGTACTCCACATTCCCCAAAGCTCCTGCATTACTAGAGCCTCACCACCAAATTGTTTAGTATCATATCCAGGACACTCGTTGGGGGGGGGGGGAGCTTACTCCTCTGCAGAGATGCGGTCGGTGTATTTTACAGCCCCAGCTGACTTGCCTGACTTTTTAAAGTTTTTTAATAGTTGATATACCTTCAATACACCTTGGGCTCTGAAAAGTTATCGGCCTAAGTAAGTTGAAAATGACTTATTATTTTGTTTATTCATATTCAAAATTCTAAAATTTCAGTGTTTATCTAGAGTTAAAATGGAATCGTAACAGATGTAGAAGATGAGATTTTTATTTATTCATTTTCTACCCACACGCACACACATATATATTTATATTTATATTTCGTTAATCGAGAAAAAAATATATATAAGAGGAAGGAACATCCTACAAGACAGCGGCTGTACAGCCACTTACCTCCCATCTCATAAACAATCCTAGTAAGACCTGCAAGACATGCTGGGCAAGGCAGGAGAAATAAAGACGATGGTCGACAGGGAGGAGAGTGCTGCTCATTTTGTATTTTGCAGGAGACAGATGAAAAATTTTAACGCAAATATAAATATAACAACATTCGTTTAATTTAAGAAAAATTAAATGAGTTGAAATGAAATGCATTCTTGAAAGAAAAGAATGTAGATTTTCACACAAAAGAAATAAATTGAAAGGTATTTGAGTAAGCAAAAATTCATACTCACTGAAAGTTGAATAAGTATAGATAATTCCATACTTACTGAAAAAATGTTTCTTTCTTTCCTTGTTTATACAATTTAGGTTGGCTCGATATTAGCTAAAAAAGTTGATGATTTACCTATGAATCTAATTGGCTTAGAAATTGTATTTTAAATGTCTTTGGGAAGAAAGGATTTCTAAAATTATTTTGAGTTTTGATATTTCAATTTTTTCGCGGCATGCCAAATATTGACGTCTGGGAAGTATCTCGAAATTTAAAAACTAGCACGAAAGCGCCATATTGGCAAATAAATGTAAAAATCCTGATACAAAAATTACAGATTCTCGAACTTAATTTTTGAACAAAAATTAACACTTTTTTAGGATGAAAATCACTTGAGTTTTCACACACACACACACACACACACACACACATACATACATATATATATATATATATATATATATATATATATATATATATATAAAGATATGATGTGTATACCTATGTCCTTAACAATGAACAAAGATGGTCGAAAATATTTATACTTGGACCTACATTAACAAAGACTTTGCTTATTTTTTAAACCGCCTTCCATTATAGCTGCGACATCTCATTCGCCAACAAGAAAAGATAAAGAGAAAGCTAAACAAATCCTTGTCAAAATATGCCTATATATATATATATATATATGTGTGTGTGTGTGTGTGTGTGTGTGTGTTTTATAATCAATCAGAACTTACTTGTCACCTTTTTTATACACGGCCTCATTTCTCAAGCAATGTGTTATTATTCCCTTTCTCAAGCGAATACGCACTTTTCAAAGTAAATATAAATCTTACAACAAATGCTTTTACGAGTGCAATTTTTGTTTCTTCTTGGTGTTTTTTTACGCCTGTAATTATGCCTCATTTGGCCTATGCCTGCGTATGTATACCGTTTCACGAGTGTGTCTTTTTCTGTTTGCTTTTGTTTTTGTTTTTTCTTTGTAAGAAGATGAATATTGTGTTCGTGGGAGGGGTGTGCATAGGTGAGTTTCACTCTGTTGCAACTCCTACCCATTAATTACCTTTACCAAAATCGATTCCATCATTTAGCAGATGCTCAAATGTTTGTTATAGTGTATCATTTGAGTCCACAACCAGCAGCTGGTGACGTAATTTATGGCAAGCCTTTCAAATATCAACAGGTGGATTTGTATTTCCTATTTACCACTTCTTTTTCCACATGTCAAAGTATTAGCAATGTGCCAACAAATTTGTATATTCGTTTTTAAATTGGAGTGTACAGGCTGTTCTCATTGTACTGTGTACATATGCTAAACTGAATTGTTTGAAATAGAACTGTTTTGTATGCTAAACTGAATTGATTAATAATAGAACTGTTTTTGTATGCTAAACTGAACTGTTTGAAATAGAATTGTTTATATGTATAAAAACGGATTTGGCATTTAATAACCTACAATGGTTGATATACATAAAACCAAACCAAACCAAACCAAACTAAATGATTAATGCTGTTTTTACATTTAACTGTGTGTAAACAAAAAATTGTACTTATGCTAAACTGAATTGTTTGATATAGAACTGTTTTTGACATTCAAACTGTGTACTTATGTTACTGAATTGTTTGAATGAGAACTGTTTTGACATTTAAACTGCGTATCTATGCTAAACTAAATTGCTTGAAATAAAACTGTTGATATGTATAAAAATGGATTTGGCGTTAATAACCTACAATGGTTGATATGTCAAACCAAACCAAAACAAACATACATCAATAATAATTTTTCTAAAATTTGAAATATAAGTGGAAGGATTAGGAGCAACTTTTGGCTTTGAAATTTAATTCTATAAAGTGACTATTTCGTAGTTATAAATCGAAGATCGACTTATACACGAGTAATAATTTTGTAGGGTCAAAATTCAAGCTTAATAGGAAGGGCTCTGAGTTACTTCAAATAATTCTTTGCTGTATTCACAACTTTCCAAAAACGAAGTGTTAATTCAAGGAGATAAGATTTGAATACCACATGGACGCTAAGCGGCTGGAGAGGAAACTAGACGGAAATTACACAAGAATGTTGAGAGCAGTATTGAACAAGTCCTGGCGACAACACCCCACGAGACACCAACTATACGGACACTTGCCCCCCATCACGAAAACTATACAAGTTAGACGAACCAGACACGCGGGACACTGCTGGAGAAGCAAGGACGAGCTCATAAGCGATGTACTCCTGTGGACCCCCACATATGGATGTGCAAAAGCAGGACGACCAGCACGAACCTACATACAGCAACTATGTGAGGACACAGGATGTAACCCTGAAGACCTGCCGGAGGCGATGAATGATAGGGAGAAGTGGCGAGAGAGGGTCAGGGATATCCGTGCTAGCGGCGCGACATGATGATGATGATGATGATGGCACTAAACGTGAACAAAAAGAGAATTTTAGTGAAAATCAGTGTTCAGATCTCAATAATGAATCATTAGTTCAATGATGTTAATTTGAATTGTATGACAAAATGAAAATGTCATTGGAAAGTCGGTATTTGAACTCCTTTACAACGATGTAGCAGTCCAGTATGTTAGCCTCTACGCCATAGGAACTCGCCCAATACATTAATAATTGATTTGGAGGTGCCCTTGGTGTAATGTTTATCGTTGTAGGAAATGGACACGGCGACACGAGTTCAAATCCTGGACGAGACTGATGACATTTCACATAGCACTAATACCCTTGGGAAAGGTATGAATCCAATTATTCTCCCTCCAGCTATGGGTAAATAGTAGGGCAGACTGGGTTCTTCAGCCTTTATAAGGCAACTAGTCTAGGAGAAGGAAAACACTGAATTCAAACCTGTTAAACTCCGCTTAAAAATTGACCTTGTGTCATATCCTGCCCGAGCAAAGGGGTTGGTAAATATGATTAATAATTGATTTGTATGAAAAGAAAAAAAATTCAATACACAAAGAAGACTTTCTATTTTCATCATTTTTACAGTAAAAAACCAACGCAAGAATTACAATGCTATTTGGCATCAAACAAGTCAAGTTAGGATTTATTTTTAAAGAGCAGATTATTCTTGGTGAAGTCTTTCTATTTTAATTGATTGCTGATATGAAAAAACTGACATTGCTGTCACACACACACACACACACACACACACACACACACACATATATATATATATATATATCGTAAAATAAATTGCAAGAAAACTCAACGGACTGTCAATGTGCCAAAACTTTGTAAAAAACCATCTGGAGACGCAAATAGAGTCGGTGACTTGTCGAAATAAATTTATAATGGCACATTGACAGTTCGTTGAGTTTTCTTGAAATTTATTTTACGGATATAGTCACTCTGTATGAGAGTATTTTATATATACAGGGTGGAACGATAAAAATTGTCGTCCTAAAGAAAACAACACTACAGCTTTATTTTAAAACTTTTATTGAAAAAATCAATTCAGGTAACTTGATTATGTAGTAGAGCTGACATCTATTCAAAGTAGCCGCCTTCAGCCTCGGTCACCGCCTCGATACGGATCCGGAACTGGGATCATGCCTTTTCCACAAACGCTGGCGGGAGCTCGGTGAATACTCGGCGGATGGCGGCGATCAGGCTGGCTTTGGAAGTAGTCCAGCGGGTTCAGGTCGGGGGAGAAGGGGGGCCAGTGAGAGAAGGGTACAAAGTCGTAGCACTCCTTCTGAAGCCAAGCCTGGGTCTCTTTGGACTTGTGGGTCGGCCACACCCAGGGTCTGCCACCGTCCATCTGATTGCACCAGGGGATCACCACACTCTTCAGCACATTCAGGTACACTTTGGTGTTGACTTTCAAGCCGACTTCGAAGATGTGAGGTGGCATGATGTGGTCCTCACTTGAAACCACACCAAAGACCATAACCGTAGCCGGAAACTTTGTTTTCATCACCCTGGGCACATCCCTGTTATTCGTGGCAATCCAGCGAGGGTGCTGGCAATGGTCCTGTTGTCATAACTTGGATTGGTAGAGAGCGTGAGTTGTACAGCGACGCATCTCCGATCTCGCTCGTTGAACATTGTGTCACTTTCAGACATGATAGAAGGCTCCTATCGCTCTTGGGATTTGTACACGACTGGCCAACTAGTAGATGGTCAGCAAAAACAAAAAAAAAAAAAAGACAAAAAAAAAAAAAAAAACGATTTTCATTAAACGAAAATGGAATCATGTCTTTTCTAGGGCGACAATTTTATCGTTCCACCCTGTATATATTTTTATACACTTATATATTAATAGCCACACATCGAGCACTCCTGTAGAACTATGTGAAACTCCCCATATAATCTACTTCAGAATGATTCCAAACTCATCGTCTCAGGATAATTATTATATATATATATATATATATATGTGTGTGTGTGTGTGTGTGTGTGTGTGTGTGTGTGTGTAAAAACAAATAGAATAAAATGAAATAAAACGTACCAAAAATGATATTAAAATTATAGTGCATAAATACTAGCCTCTTTTATACCCACATATCCCTTTTCATTTTCTGTTTATCCAGTGTCAACGGCCCTGTTGATTTTTATGCTCCTTACTAATTCCTCTCTCTCTATCCCAGGACGGGTAAATATATTCTTCTATCAGGTTTAAGGAAAATAAGTTTCTCTAAAATAGTCAATTTCCGAAGTGATTCTCAACTTTTATTCAATCTAATCCATTAAAAAGATATCCGTTGTTTTGATTTTATTTGTTTGTTGTAGATGTCTCTTTTTAAATTACATCTTTCCTTTAACCATCTGTCTGATTTATTATTTTTCTTTTGGTGCGTTTTTCACGCCAGGGTCAGCTAGTGGTCGTTCTGTAGAGTCAGCAAGTCTCTTCGATCTATTCTGGCTGATCTCAGCATGGCTGTAGTCTAAATGGTCTCGATTCTCCCTCAGATATTCAGTTCTAGTCTCCTTTCTACGCTTTTGGAGACCATTCTAAGTGTATCAACTACGATCGATATCACCATCACCCTCATGTTCCACAACTTTTTTTTGTTCTCTGGAAAGGTTCAAGTCTATCTTTTCGCTTTTTTAAAAAAATTCCACTTGACAGCAAGTTCTTTTTTTCTTGTTAATCTGTACCAGGGCTAATCTTCTAACGGATTAAGCGATCCGTTTGGATTTCAAAATCCCAAAGAATTTTATGGGTTTCATTTTCTAGGACGAATTCTGGCTTGTGTACATACCATTTGGTTGTATGATCAAATTTTAATCTCTTGCACAATTCCCATTGTATCCCTTTTCCCACCCAGTCAGGCCTAGTCTTGTTCTCCTCTTGTGCTAATTTACTACATTCGCTTATTATGGGATTAATCGTTTCGTCTTTGTCACAACATAATCGATACTTACTATTCTGTTTCGTGGTATCAGTTCTTGCTTTAATATAATTGCTCTTTATGGCGTTGTTTTGTGCCACTATTAGAAGAGATTCTCATTGACCAAATGAGTAGAGTGTTCACCAATGGTCCGAGAGACCGGGGTTCAATCCCAGGTCGAGTCATACGAAAGACTCAAAAAATGGTACTTGATGCCGTCTTGCTTAACACTCAGCATTATAAGGTATCAAGGATAAAGTGGGGCAAACCAGAGAATTGAGTAGCGCCCTCCCCTACACCTCGGTGTGGTAGCTATTAAAAAGGGAGCCTTTGGGTCACCTTCGATTAAGGCAGCCAACTTTACTTACTTTTATTAGAAAAGATTCAGTTTTTCTCTTTCGTTGTCATGTCCATGTCTTTTCGCGCGCAAAGTCACTAATTTGTGGCTTGAAATATCTATACAGTTGTTTTATATTCAGTTCAGAGAGCCGTTCTTCTTAGCAGTATTGCCCTCATTTGCTAAAAAGGGTAAGGGTTGGGTTTGTTGCCTAACACTTAAGGCACCCTCTTAAGAGAGAATGCCGACGAGAGGCATATTTTGCCAACGCTGAGGGGTGTGTGAATCTTATAATCAGTGTTTGGAAAACTATGCCTTAGATTTTAGTTTTTAACCATTTTTAAACCGGGGGTAGGAAGGAGTCCCCGTGGCGAAATGACTTATTTGCAGGGCTGTGACATTGTAGCCAGTGAGTTTCAAACTCCAGTTGCGCTATAACGTTCACTTTCGGACAAATACCTTTGGGAAAGGTATGAACCCTTTATCCCGCCAGCTATGGGTTAAATAATACTAATTATGTTCATCTCCAAGGATGACTTAGGCAATAAATAACACATGAAAGTTGATATGCTATTAAATAAAGAATCGAAGAAAGAGTCCCCGCCTTGTGTTGGATGTAGATTTTGACTGACTCAACTGTTTGGAAAAAATAGATCAATATCCAATTTTTATCCTAGTTTTTTTTTTTTTTTTTTTTTTTTTTTTAGAAAAACATTCCCTGAATTGTAAATAAGGAGGAGACTGAGAAAATTACTCTGTCCCTGTAGACACATTTTTTCTTAAATTAGTAATAAGCACCTTGGTTGATTTACAGTCAAGTCGCACTGAAAGCACTAGTTCCTATCAGACCACCGAAGTTAAGCAGCTATTTAGCCCGTTCAGCACTTAAATAGGTAACTTCACCCTAAGCAATGTCAAATTTGGTCACTAATCAGCAAAAATGTCAAATTTGGCCTCTAATCAGCAAAAGATTGCATGGTTAGGAGATGAAGATGAGAATATGAATGTATGGTTAGACGGGCGTCTAAGAACCTATTATTGACCTTGGACTCAAAGAGATCAAAGGACAGAATCACGAGAGTCAGTTGAGTAAGGGGGGTGGATATATTTTTATGGGTTGGATAAATACAGTTTGGAAACCCTGTTACTTGATAACCATTGGCTTCCTAATGATAGTATGATAGAGTGTAAATATACCTCATCGACTGATATTGGAACAAAAATGGAGGCGCTCATGATGCAACAAGAAATGGACTTGTCTATCCGAGTTCAAGTCCTGAATGAGAACGTTTGCATTTCACAATACGCTAATACACTTGGGAAAGGAATGAATTCGACTATTCTTCCCCAGCTATGAGTAAATAGTAGGACAGTCTGATCTCTTTAACCTTGATTAAGCAACCGCTCAGGGAGAAGAAAAACTCCGAAATAACACCAACTGTACTCCAAGCCGAGGGGTTGGGTCAATACAAAAATCAGAATTTTTGTCAATGACATTGTTTGGGAAGGGTTAGTCCAGTGTCCAATTTTTTCTGCCGGTTATTCGTTTTCCAAAAATAGATGATAGCCCAGTCGGCCGGAGCAGTAAAATACACCGACTGCATCTCTGCAGAAGGGTAAGACCCCCATCTCAACGAGTGCCCTGTATGTGAAATTAAACAATCTGATAGCGAGGCTCCAGTCTTGGAGATTTGGGGAATGAATATTTACATGAATAGTTAAAAACAAACAAAAACCAGTATATCTGTTACGTTGTTGGTTGGTTGGTTGAATTTCATGGCATATCAAACTTTGCAGGTTGTTTAACGCCAAATCCATTTTTATACAAATTATCAGTTATATTCCAAATAATTCAGTTTAGCATGAGTACACAGTTTAATTTTCAAAAACATTTCTATTTCAAGCAATTCAGTTTATTCAAACAGTTCTAATTCTGCCAATTCATTTTAGTATAAGTATAGATTTTGTTTACGCACATTTAAATGTCAAAACAGATCCATATTAAACAATTCACTTTAGTGTAAGTAGAGCTTCAATGTCAAAAACAGTTCCATTTCAAACAATTCAGTTTAGCGTAAGTACGCAGTTTAAATGTAAGTACACAGTTTAATTATCAAAAACATTTCTGCCTCAAGCCATCTAGTTCTAATTCAAACAATTCAGTTCAGCATAAGTAGTTCAATTTAACCCATAGATAGGGCCCTATCAGGTGCTACCTCTCTGGGGCCAGAGTGGACCTGGGAGCGATGGCAATGAAGGGATACTCCGCATTCCCCTAAGTTCTTACATTACTGGAACCTCACCATCTGATTGTTTAGTGTCATATCAAGGACACTCGTTGGTGGTGGTGGTGGGGTCTTACCTCTCTGCAGAGAGGCAGTCGGTGTTTTCTACAGCCCCAACTGGGCAAATATGTGTTACGTGAGTTATGACATCTATCATAATCTTTCCATAGATTCCTTAGGGTTAACCAGTCGGTGGGCATTAGAATACCCTGACTCTAGCTCCTACAAAAGAGTAAGACCCTCTCCCCACCCCCCATGGCTGTCTTCGGTATAACATTAAACTGCATTTGATGGCGAAACTTCATTTTTGGAGATCTGGGAAGTGTGGAGTACCCTTTCATTGCCATTACTTCTAGATCCACTCTGAATATAAATAGTAGTACCTATTACGGTCACATCTATGTGTTAAATAGATCTGTTTAAAAATTATTCACATTCAATAAAAAAAAAGAGAAAAAACTTAAGAAATAACGACGCAAAAATGCAAATCTGAACACTCAATGAACGTGATTCCCAAACCTTCATGCATAAAATAACCCTGGACAGTTTGACATGCCTTTAAAATCAATCAATTCTAGTTATAGGCAGGAGTAGCATGGCACTTCAGATCACTTTATATGTGACTCTAACGATAGAGCCAAACTCGCAGGTTTTGATTTGATTTATTAGATGCATTCTATACTTTTATGGTATAAGCTGTAAGAAAAATTAGGTCGGGAATTACCCAAGCTACTATAATTTTATTACGCTGAAAAATCCTGACAACAAGTCTTTTCTAGAGCTCTCCCTCCCCCTGTTCCTTTAATTCCACCTTCTTCACTACCTCCAGTCCACCCCTTATACCTCGTTCTCAGTCACCTGAACTCTCCTCTTTATTTTTTCATCTTATATTCCCAGCACTTTTTGCTTCTTGAGAAATGCAAAAATATTCTGCTTGTTTTACCAGTTCTATCAGATTCGCGGTGCTTGAACCATGTGTGTATGCATGTGGGCGTATGAACGGGTGTGTGTGTGTCTGTGTGTGTGTGCATATTTATACAAGTATGTGTGTGTACACACGTGTGTGTATGTGTGTGTGTGTGTGTGTGCATGGGCGAATGTGTAAAAAAGAAAATATTTTCTTTTGCAAAACTTTTCTGCGCATGCGTGATTATACAGTGAATTTTCCACGTTGTTTTCTTAAAGTGAAAAATAGACTTTTTTCTTGTCATTACGAAACAAACTAATGCGGTTACTCAAACTTCATTAATGATAAATCACTTGAAAGGAGAAATATTTGCTTGATGCAAAAATAATTACTGTTTTTGATATTTTAAACAGCTATTCTAATTTTGATATAAACTATCACCTTACTATGTTTCATTTAATATATTTTAAAGAAACAATTTTAATTTTCCGATTTAAGTCATTGTTTTTTGCTTTCGTTTTTGATTTCTTTTGCTTTTCACTGTTTATTTTTGTTTATTTTAGGCTGTCAAATTAAAGATGAAAAAATCAAAATTAAGCAATTCTATTTTAGTTGTTCAAAATAGAACATAAAACAATAAAAACTGCCCACAATATCAACGAAAGATTTATTGGGGGAGAGGGGATTGTAAAAAAACGTTGAGCAGGCCAGTCGGCTAGGGCTGTAGAATACACCGATTGCATTTCTGCAGAGGGTAAGACCCCCTATATCCAGCGAGTATCCTGGATATGACATTAAACCATTTATCCAGGGTAGGGGACTCTTAATAAATGCAGAGTGCAATGTTGGTTGCGAAATCTTCATAACAGTGACAAGAAACTTGAAGATGTAGAGGAAGATTTTGGAATCCCCTCTGTGATTAAGAAATAATTGAGGACTATCATTGAAGTGGATCCATACAAAACAACTCAAAAAGGTCAGAGTTGATCTACAGCAACCAAATAGCAGCTAAAAACACTTTCAAAGAATTCATCAGTTCTAGGAATCCAAAATTCTATGCTATTGATTTTAGGAAAATAAGTGGGTTGGAGGGCTCTAATTTTCAAATACGAGAATAATGAAGAAATAAATTCTTTGATATTTGAAAATATATATTTTGCAAGAATATTTTAAAGGCTGGAAGATGTTTGAGAGCACTCAACAACTGCAGTTAAAGTGACTTGAAAATAGATAAATTGCATACGGAATAATAGCTGTTTAAAATTCGTATTATTGGATGTAAAGAATTAGATAAATAACAGAAATTACGACACATGAAGGGCATTTGGTTCGTTACAATATTAGCCGTATGCAAAGTCATTCAGTGCAGAATTATTGACGTTATGAAGCGGAAAACGTTCATATGTCTCTGATAACCGAGAAAAGTCAAGTATATATTTCAAACCATTCGCATAATGGTTAGAGTATTCGCCAATTGTCCGGAAGGTTGAGATTTAATCCCAGGTTGAATCATAACAAATACTAATTCCGTTAATCATGACTGGATACAAATGGTAAGCAAATAGTAGGTATTCCTTCTTATTTCCTTGTTGTTGGGATTGAACCTCCAAATGATTTCACCTCGAAGCACTTTTAACCAAACGCCTATAATCGTTGCGCCATGTATCCAGATGGACAATTCAGAATGAATTTTTGATACTTATAAACCTCATATCTTCATCAACCTCTGAGATAAATTTTATTACTATGATATACATTTTTACCTAAGCTCATATTGCAATATTTTGCGGTGGGGGTGCTGTCGTGGTGATGTAATGTTTAATGTGCAGGATTGTGACATCATTGTAAGCGAGTACAAACTCCAATTGTGATATTACGTTCACTTTCGAACTAATACCCTTAAGAAAGGCATGAACCCCCTATCCCCAAGTTATGAGTAAAATAGTACCACTACTGTTCTTCCACAAGGATCGCCTTTGCATCAAATAAACCACGAAGGTTGATATGCCAAGAAACTTAATCAAAGTTTTAACTAGTATTGATATTACATTTTGTAACATCGAAATGTTTTGTTTTGTTTTTTTCTCATTCTTATTTTGAAATCTGTCAGTTTCTCAGTTCTATTTCTGTTCAGGCCACTTGCCGCCCATCACGAAAACTATACAAGTTAGACGAACTAGACACGCAGGACACTGCTGGAGAAGCAAGGACGAGCTCATAAGTGATGTGCTCCTATGGACCCCCACATATGGCCAAGCAAAAGCAGGACGACCAGCTCGAACTTACATTCAGCAACTATGTGAGGACACAGGATGTAACCCTGAAGACCTGCCGGAGGCGATGAATAATAGGGAGAAATGACGAGAGAGGGTCAGGGATGTCCGTGCTGGCGGCACGACATGATGATGATAATGATGATGATGATTTTGGAAAGTCTTGCCTCTAAGTGAAAAAAATAAATTGTAGAAAATTCAATAAATCATATTATTCTTCTGTTCAAATGTACCAGTTTAGTGGAGTTAGAAGTTCCTATTCCATATCGTCGGAGTAATGTATAACTAATTATTTATAGATTTTGTAATAATGGAAGGTGTTTTTATTTTTCATCTCACCTTTCCCTTCCTTCTTCCGATTCTAAACCAAGTACATGAAACTTTTAGTAATGAAGCTGGCATGAGGTGATGATAAAACAATTTATTTTAGGTTTTATACTGCTCTACTAACCAGTATTAGACCTCTTTATTGATTTTAGAAGAACGTTTTTATAACAATTTGTTCATTCCATATATATATATATATATATATATATATATATATTATTCAAACAAGTTTTCTTAAAGACGATGGAACACTGTTTATTATTTCTAATCTTATTTTTTCAAGTCTCCTTGTTATTTTTCTTGTGTCGGGATTTTGGCGGTAAAGGAATTGTCCCATATATTCTGCCCAAGCGCTTTCGACCATACTTTTGATCGTCATCTGGGGTTGTGTAGTTTTGAGTTGACAGTTTGATTTTTTGATTATTTGTAGCGTTTTTCCATTGTCTTAACAGAACTTGCTTGAATAATAACTTGTTGCCTAGATATACACTCTTCAATATATATATATATATATATATATATATATATATATATATATATATATATATATATATATTATAAAATGACTGGGCAGTTTATAGGAAAATCCAGTGACATTGGTCGAATATTTTAGTATTAATGGCGAAAGTTGAAAACAAGAAGCAAAATAAAGTACCCTGATTTAAACAGACCGTGAGAAAATCTCAATAAACACACAACAATAGCAGCAGAAGCAGCAAAAGGTCTGTTAGCAAGTGCAATGAATTTCAGCGTCAAATCCTTGAGTGTCATGTCAAGTACTACAGATTTCCTGTGTGTTTAAAACGTCAGTGCCCACTACCGCTGTGAGTTGACCACTTAAATCCTAAATAGAAACAGCCACAACGCCCGTACTCGTCCCTCACGGCAACAGGTATTTATTGAATAAAACTAGGGCTAAAAGATAAGTTTCTACAATATGCTGTAAGAATTCATTCAGATTAGCTTGCGAAACCAGCACAATAACCACTGCATAATTATGAGAAACGTTACGATTGTCTTACTCACTGGTCTCGTTATCTCATTTGATCATGAAGGCGTTAATTATGTAGAATGTCTTATTAGAAATAGCCTGGCGGAGCCCATTCCTCTCCAGGTCTTTGTTTGAATTGAGAATTTTCCGGTATTCATACCATGGTTAAAGAGCCCGCTCTGCCCTACTATTTACCCATAGCTGGAAGAAGAATAGTTGGATTCACACCTTTCCGAAGGGTATTAACGCGATGGAAAATGCTAACAGCCTCCTTTTGGATTTGAACTCGAATAGCATTTGATAAAGATAACCGTTACACCGCAAGCGTCTCTTACCATTATGCCACGGGTGATTGTATATTCGCGAAAGCTACGCGTCTTTTTGTGGAACGATGGTTAAAAATCTAACCCAGCAAAACATTACCACGATAGGGAGTTAGATCATTACAGGGAGTCTGAGACTTCTGACTCTCAGTCAGACTGAACCAAACACAGTAAACAATTCAACAACTGTGGCCTGGTAAAGCTTACCTATACTTTAGAAGGAATGAACTTTAGACCATAGCTAGCAAAAGACTGCAGAACATATACGTTACATTCCGCTTATAGCATTAGTAGCAAATAAATCAGCTACTTTCTTAGTCAAAGAAGCGTTATTATGGTAATGGGTATGGTCGGAATAAAATGGAAACAGCAACCCGAGTTCAAATCCTGGACAAAGCCTAAGAAAAACAGTTGAACTGTATTTCCCACAGCTTCACTCAACTCACCGTTTGGTCACCGTTAACTTTCATTAAGCGTCGATAAATAACTTCAATATTTTCCATATAGAGGGATTTAATGACAGATTTGAGTTTTATTGTAATGCAAAACTACCGCTCATTGGCCGTTTGTAATACGAAGTTATCGCTTATTTGCCGTTTGTATCGCAAAAATATCGCTCATTTACCGTTTGTGATGCGAAATTACCGCTCATTTGCCGTTTGTAACGCGACAGAAACAGTTATTAATCTGCTATGCCAAAACGTATCTCTGGTTTTGTGGGATAACGTAATAAAACAGGGAGCATTAATTTCGGAGCGATGTCCTTACGAATGAGGCATTACTTTCGGAGCATAAATACTTTTATTAAGACCTGATTTATGAGACGGTTATCGTCGTAAGAAATGGGATTTGCTCCCCGAGTTTAAAACTTGGAAGAAGCTATTTGCGTTTCCCATCTCGCTAATGCCCTTGGGGAAAGGTATAAATCCATCTATTGTACCCACAGCTATTGTTAAATCGTTAGACAGATTGTATTTTTCAACCTTGGTTTGGTGACCAATCTAGGAAAAGGAAAACTCTGAGTTTAAATCACAGTACTCTCTTTAAAAATTGACCTATCGTCACATCCTATAAAATGGTTTGGTAAATACATACTGTGTTAGTTTTAAGTAAATTGTTTTTATAATACCAATTTACTTATTTATCACAGACCTTCAAATAAAGGGACCCCAGAAAAGAGATTGTCCTGTAAATAACATGATGCACCTTTGATTGATTGATTGATTGATCGATTAATTTTAATTCAACCTATCTAGGGTTATTTTATGCCAACAGGTTAGGGAATCGCCGAATTAACAATGTTTATTTCCAAACTTCACAACTATCCGTCCTGTTGATAGGATAACAACGGCGTTGCTACGAACAATGGCCAGCGAGATGCATTAGATTAGACACTCTATTTCGTGAGATAAGTTCCACAAGAGAGAAGCTTTTCAACCCACGTTAAGATGTAAATAAAGTAAAAGTAAAGTTGGCGACCGTAGTCGAGAGCGACCAGAAGGCTCCCTTTTCATTGGGGTGTAGGGGAGGGCGCTCCTCCTTTCCCTGGATTGCTCCATTTTACCCTTGATATGTACCTTATTTTGCTGAGTGTTAAGCAAGGAGGTATCAAGTACCATTTTTAAAGTTTTTGGTATGACGCGACCTGAGATTGAATCCAGGTCTCCCGGACCATTGGCGAACACTCTACCCACAAGGCCAATGTTAAGATGTAGTGTGGTTATTTATGTACTGACAACGTCAGGAATTTTGTCGGCGACAGATATCACGACGAACCTGATTGACAATTCGAACGGTTAGTTGGTTTGGTTTGGTTTCTTTGTTTAATGACATATCAACCGTTGTGGGTTCTAGAAGAATAGAAGTTGTACTATTTAACCCGCTGCTGGATGGATAAGGAGTCTCATACTTTTCTTAGGGGTATTTGTCAGAAAGTGAACGTAATAGCGCGACTAGAGTTCGAACTTTCTTTTGAACAGTTTGTGTTACTCTGCGTCTCGGGTGACCGATTTCAAGTTGAGAGCAGACGTGACAAAAGTTGCATCAGATGGGGTATCATAATAGTGAAGTGTCGCCCTCGAACGAGAAAAGTGTCATCCCGTCCAGTTGCTTGCTGTCCCTTCAGTTTAGGGCAATAGGCAGTATAAGACAAGAACCAACGGCATAGATAAATCAATTCAAAGAAAATGAAAGATCTGAATTATCCGCATAGAAAACCCAGGTGAGGTTAATGAGCAATGTGAGACTGAAACCAATGACATAAAGAACTTGATTAAGAGCAGTTGTTAATGTGAAACAGAAACCCAACATAGAGGACTCTATTGAAGGCAAGAGGCAATAAAAGACGTGAACTTACTACACATAGAACTCGGTTGAGGATAATGGGCAATATGAAACGATAAACAATGGCATAGAGAACTTGGTTGAATGTAAGGGGCAATCTGACACCAGAACCTGTATGCAATGTGAGATGTGAACTGATGGCATACAGAATATGATTAAGGGTATTGGGTACTGTGATAAGGGAACTTACGTTATAGAGAACTGTATTGAAGCTAATAGGCAATATAGGACAGGAACTCATGACATAGAGAACTTTGAAAAGGACAATATAAGTCGGGAACCAACGGTATAGAGTGCTTGATTGATAAGAATGGGCAAACCAAAACAGCATAGAGAATTCGATTAGGGACAGTGAGGAATGTAAGAATCGAACCAATACCATAAAGAACTCGGTTGAGGGCAAGGGATATATGAAATAACAAAGTTGCATAGAAGGGCAATAGGTAATGTTATGCAGGAACATAAAGGCATAAAGAATTTGACTGAATACTTGATTGAGGGGAATCCAAGAGCATAGAAAACTCAACTCAGTTCAATAGGCAATATGAAACAGTAACCAACGAGACACAGAAATCAGTTGAAGGCAATACACAAAGTGAGAAGGAAACCAACGGCATTGAGGACTTGGTTAAGGGCAACTGGTAGAACGAAACGGAAAACAACAGAATAGAGAATTTAATTAAGGGCAATGTGCGACCCGAAATAATGATAAGGAAAAATCGGTTGAGGGTCATGGCTTTGTGTGATATAAACTTACGGTATAGAGAACCCGTTTGACAGCAAGGAGAAATGTGATAAAGGGAACAAACAATTTAGAAAAAAAACGTGTAAGAGAAATGGGCTATGCGAGACGGTAATCAACGACAATGAGAACTCGATTAAGGGCAATTTGTAATGTGAGATGGGAACCAACAGGTATCTAATTGAGGGTACTGGACAAGATGATACGGGAATCAATGACATAGAAAAATTGGCTGAGTGTCATAGGTAATGTGATAAATAGTATCAACGACATAGTGGAATCGGTTGAGGAAATTGGGATATCTTATTGTAGAACCCAAGGACATATAAGCTTTTATTGAGGGCAATATAAAACGTGAAACAATTGCATAGAGAGCTTAGTTGAAGGCAAAGCGCAATATGGGACTTAAACCAACTGAATACAGACCTTGGCTGAGAGCAAGAGGGAATGTGTTACGATAACTCAACAGCATCGAAAACTTAGATAAGAGCAATGGGCAATCTGAGACCGGACGCAATGGCATAGAGAACTCAGTTGAAGGCAAAAATGAGACAAACTAATGACATACAGAACTCGCTTGAGAAAAAGACGTGATTTGAGACGTACCCAATCGAATAGAGAGCTCAGTTGAGGGCAACGGGAGACGGGAATCAACAACCTAGAATTTGAAGGCAATGAACAATATTTGACGGGAACCTAACTGAATAATGAACTTGATTAGAGACAAGAGACAATATGAGACGGCAACAAATGTACTAGAACATTCTATTGAGAACAATGAGCTATGCAAGACGGGAACTCTATATTAACGAGAACTCAATTGAGGGCAAATGTGAAAAAGAAAAGTAACGACAAAGAGAACTCGGTTGAATGTAATAGGCAATTTGATTGTTGGGGACAATTAAAGACGCGAAAGCAGCGGAGTAGACAATTTGGTTACGGAGAATGGTGAATTTGACACGGGAACTAAAAATATAAAGAATAGGGTTGAATGCAAAAGACAGTATGAGACTTGAATCAATGGCATAAGGAAGTCAATTGACGACAACGGGCAATATGTAATTAGCACTTTGAGACGAGAACAAACGATAGAGAGAACTCAATATTTGATTACGGGTAATGGTAGGTTTGACACGGAAACCAACGGTGTAAAGAATATGTTTGATAGTGTTGCGTTCTGGTTAGTGAACGCTTGTAATATTAAATAAAGGACAAACCACGATATGTGAGGAAATAGAGTAATATTCCCAGGAAAAAGTATATACAATAGAGAGACTGTTAGTAGGCAAGAACATAGGATTAGTGAATACAGAATAAGGGTATAGTCCAACGATAGTATTGGCTTCAGTTATACGAAGCAGCTCTTCACCCTCTAGTCTGCCCTGTATTAGTAGCTACTGCTATATATGGCAAATGGACAAGCTCATTGTGTGGAAAAGGTGGGTGATACCCAACAGATAGTAATGGCCACTGTGAGAAGGAAACCAATGGTATTAGAATACTTAATTGAAGGCGAGATGCAATGTGAGACGCAAGCCAATGGCATTGAGAACCCAATTGCTGGTAATGGGCAACATGAAATGGGAACTAACGGCATAGTGAACCAGGTTTAGAGCAATGGTCTATGTAAGATGGCAACCAAAGACATAGAGTACTTAGTTGTAAGCAATGGTATATCTAAGCATGGAATCAAATGGAATATAGAACTCAATTGATAGTAATGTGCAATGTCAGACAGTAACTAACACTATAGAGAGCTTGGTTGAGGGCAAGGGATAATATGAAACGCAGACCAATTTCATAAAAACTGGACTGGGTGCAATAGGCTATAGGAGACTGGAACCAATGGCATAGGAACACTATGATTGAGAGGTGTCCGTGGTGTAATGGTTATCGTCGTAGGAAATGGACACGGCGACACGAGTTCAAGTCCTGGACGAGTTTGATTGCATTTCATATAGCTCTAATATCCTTGGGAAAGGTATGAATCCAATTATTCTCCCTCCAGCTATGGGTAAATAGTAGGATAGACTGGGTTCTTCAGCCTTTATGAGGCAACTAGTCAAGGAGACAGAAAACTCTGATTTCAAACCTGTTAAACTCCGCTTAAAATTTGACCTTGTGTCATATCCTGCCCGAGCGGAGGGGTTGGGTAAATATGGGGAACACTATGATTGAGAGATCTCGATTAAGAGCAATATGAGACGGGAAACAAAGGCATAGAGAAGTCACTTGAAAACACTGAGTTGTAGGATACACAAAGCAGTCGTATAGATAACTCAGTTAACGGTAATGGCCGATGTGAAAAAGAAAACCAACGGCAGTGCCCCGGGGCCTGTTCTGGAGTTCGGTCCGGAGCGTGGCCCTGGAAAAGGAACAATGGCAGACTTGGGGCCTTTAATTAGGCACCTAGTTTCGACTAAGCTACCTTCGGGTGGGCGAGCAGCATTTTTGTCTCCTTTGTCCCCCATGCACGGCACTAGACCAAGCGTCTAGTTTAAGCCGTTAACTGGCATACGTGCCCGGACCCACATTTGGGTTCGTGAAACTGCTTGCCTCATCAGGCTCACATTGCACTAAGTGAGCCGATGAGCAGCACAGACAAGCAGGGTTCGAGTCTCGGCTCGTTCCCGACCTTCCCCTCCCCTTTATCCCCACTTTAATTGGCCTTCGGGCTTTTGACCTTGTGTCAAGTCGTGTCTGGTGGGAGGCAGCGACAAATACTGGCAGTGAGAACTTCGTTGAGAGCAATGGTCAATAGGAGATGTGAATCAATGGTATAGAGACCCCTGTTGAAGGTAATGGGTTACATGAGGTGGGAACTAACAGCATAGAGAATCCAGTTGAGACCAGGGGCAATGTGAGACGTTAACAAAAGACATAAGGCGTAAAAACTTGATTGAGAACAATGGTAAATGTGAGATGGTCACCTGACAAAATAAAGCGGTCACCAATGACAAAGGGCAAAATGAGACGGAAACTAATGGCATAGATTACTCGATTAAATGCGATGGGCATTTTGAGATGTGAAGCAACAGTATAAAGAACTTGATTGAATGCAAAGAGTAATATGAAACTTGAACAAATGGCATAGAGAACTCGATTGAGGTCAATGCGGAATATCATGCGAGTAATGGACAATGTGAGACGAGAACCAACAGCACTGAGTACTTTATTGGGAGCCGAAAGCTTACGAAACTGGAACTAACGGCATAGAGAACTCGACTGTCAGCAATAGACAATGTGAGATGAAAATCCCACTGCATAAAGTTGGTTGAAAGCAATGGGCAATGGGATACAGCTACCAAGGGCATAGAGAACCCGGTTGAGTGTAAGGGGTAATGGGAAATGGCACCCAACACACATAGAGAACACCGTTGAAGGCAGTAGGATATTTCAGACTGGAACTAATGGCGTTGAGAATTGGGTTAAAGGCAATATGAATCAGGAATCAACGGCATAGCAAACTCGGGCACTGGGCTATATAAGACACGTTCGCTAATGGCACGAGAAATCAGTTAAGGGCAAATAGCAATATGAAATGCCAATCAATGGCATAGAGTACTCGGTTGAGAACAATGGGCAATATGAGTCAGGAATCAACAGCTGGGAGAATTCGGTTAAGAACACTGAGTTATATAAGACACGTTCGCTAATGGCACGAGAAATCAGTTAAGGGCAAATAGCAATATGAGATACCAACCAATGGCATTGAGGACTATGGGCAATATGAGACGGGAACTAACTGCATAGATAACTCTTGAAAGCAATGAGCAATATGATACGGGAACCCAGCAGGATCGAATACACTTCTGTTGACATTCAGAGATGATTTGTTTGATTCAACCCTTTGCTTTTGTTCCTTACATGACGTTTCGGCCGGTATATTCTCCGGTGTTGTTCTGTTGTATTGAGCAGTTCTGTTAGGAGACACTTATTCTAACACTCTTTCTCCGGTTGCACCAAAATGTTCCGTTCGACAATTTTTGAATTTCATTACCAAACAAACGCATATCTCTATTTTTCACTATCCCCGCTTCTTCATTCCATCACTACAAGATAAATCACGTAATGTCATAGACAGAAGGCGTCACAAGAATTCTGTGTTGTTTCAAGTGATGCAGCCAACAGAAAACATTTTCGCATGAAAACTTATATATTGTTTTCAATGACGTTTTATCTTTTTCCCGTTATCTGGCATTTTCTGTCAGCGTTTTTCTTATTTTGTCTCTTTCCTTTGTCTTTCTTTGAAATGATTGTTTCTTTTTTGTCGTCTTGAAATTGTATCGTCTTGTTCGTTAATTGTTTTTGGTGGCAGTTTTTACCTGTGTTCGTCTTTTTTGTCTACGTGGCACTTGTCCAAATCGTCATCAGATGGAAAAGTATTTATCTGCCAAACTTTCTACGTAAGCTTGGGACTGTAAACGAGGATAACAAAAAAAGATTGTTGATTTCTTAAAATATAATTTAAGCAATGCAAAGAAATCAAATCAAATAAAATAAATTTTTTTCATTGGACTAGCTGAAATCGAAACAAACTCGATGACGTGGATATTTGAAGAAACGATATGGTCAAAATGTATCGAGACTAAAGATTTAATTCTTCAAGATTTGCTTTCATTTTTAAATTATTTAAAATCTAATTTTACTTAAGAAGTAAACATGAATGTATAAAGTTTCCATGATTTGATATTCTATTCAAACAAAAGATGGAAGTATAATGTAATTATAGTTTATAAATATCAAGAAATTACACCTAAACAAAAGTTGTTAATGCAACGGGGAGGTACGACGAGGGAACAAATTTCCAGGAAATAAGTTTACATATATAATGACCATTGATCAAGAAGAGCTAGAGGTTGACAATTTATGTATCTGATAAACAAAAAATGTACTTAGTTCGAATGCTGGAAAAATATGAGGATCTTCACTTTGGTCATCTTATTTAGCAGTAAAAAAAATATAATAACAAATAAGATGCAAAGCATTTATTTAATAGCGGAATATTCTGGCTTCATAAAATATTCCATAAACAAAAAAAAATTGAATAATCAAAATTAATGGTATAATTCTTTCTAAGCCGTACAAATGAAGATGTTTTGGAATAACCCACTTCTGAGGAGCCCAGTCGGTTAGAATTCACCGACTGCATTTCTGTAGAAGGGTAAAACCCCACCCCCTCAACGAGTGTCCTGGATATGACACTAAACAATCTGATGGTGAGGCTCGAGCCCTGGATATTTATGGAATGTGAAGTACTCCTTCATTGCCATTGCTCCTAGGTCCACTCAGGCTCCGGGTGGTAGCACCTGATAGGGTTCTATCTATGGGTCAAATAGAACTGTTTGACATTTAAACTGAGTGCAAACAAATGATGTATGGTAAGTTGAATCGTTTGAAATAAAACTGTTTGGTCATTTAACTGTGTATAAACAAATGATTGGTGTTTAATTGAATTGTAAGTGATACATAGCAATACTTGGAACCATTTGACTTTGCTGACTTATGCTAAATTGAATTGTTAGAAATAGAACTGTTATATCATTTCACTGTGTATAAACAAATAACTGGTGTTTAATTGAATTGTAAGTGATACATAGCAATACTTGGAACCATTTAACTTTGTTGACTTATGCTAAATTAAATTGTTAGAATTAGAATTGTTTGATCATTTAACTGTGTGTATCTACAAAATGTGTTTACAAATCATGTATTTGATATATATGTAAAAACAGGATTTGGCCTTAAATCACCAACAATGGTTGATATGCTATAAAACTAAACTAAACTGATCAATATTAAAGAAACAAAATTATTGGATGATCTTGTAATTTGCATCTCTAAAAAGGAAAAAAAAAGTTGAGGTGAAGATATGCAAATCTGTCTACAGTTAAAAGACAGTGCTTATATACCTCAACAAGCGAGTGAATGGAAAATTGGCGCCAACAAAAAAAAAATAAAACTGTCAGTCGAAACAATGGAAAGAATTGTAAAACTCATTCAAGAAAGCGATCCACCGTGGAGTGTGACGAAAGATGTTGGTTATTCATAGTCAGTTTGCGCAAATATAAAAGAAATAGGACGATTTAAAAAAAAAAAAAAAAAAAAAGAAAAACATACTGGAAGAATTCGAAAAGTATCAAAGCGTCAAACAATATGCATTGAAAATAGAAAACGTACAACGAAACAATTGAAAAATAAATGGGTCGCAACAGGAGTCAATGTTTGCGACAGAACAGTAAGAAATCAACTAAATGAAATGGGGTTTATGTTGAGAAAAGCCAAACATAAACCAGCACAAACAAGCAGAAGAAAATGAGATTAAAGTGGACTTAAGGGAATTAATTATATCGTGTGACAATTGTATGAAAGTGTTATTCAGTGATAAATCAAGAATCTGTATTAGTCAAGGTAATAATTCTAGAACTTTCATCTGGTGGTGTTCAAATGAAACATAAAAATGACTGCTTGAAGAAAACAAGTAAATTTCCCAACTCATTCTCGATAAGGGGTTGCATATCCTTAAAAGGATCTGGGGAGATGGCAATTATTACATCAAAAATCAATACACATGTATACACTGCAATCCTGGATAATTTTTCATTCCATCAAAAACAAATTGGTTTAGTGATGATGAAGCTATTTTTTCTTGATGATGATACATCTTGTCACACGGCAAAGGCGGTTAAAGGTTTCCTTCGGAAATCTAGTGGATCTGAGATCAGCTATCCCCTGCTTAAAGAGTAGAAGTCAAGTATTCAAAGATAACAGATATATTTCACAGCTGAACCAAAATATTACTTCAAAATATTACTTCAACTACTGAACCAAAATATCAGCTCTGAATTTCACGAATGAGTTGGCAATGACCCAAGGTAGTGCTTTTGGCTAGTTGAAGTTATCGGCGCACTAGAAGACGAGACGGTAGAGCAAAATGTCATACCCACCCACTCCGTTAGTAAGTTGAGCTCTTTAAAGATTTCTGTTCATCTTTTCTTTTTAATTTTATGTTACCGTTTCTGGGCTTTGTGCACTTTGATCCGCACTGGTAAAACTGCAACAACGTGGGGTGGACATCACTATGCAGTAGGGTGCACAGAGCTGCAACAGGAGGTTACGTTATACAGCCTTCTGGTTCATAAAAGGACCCATCACTGTCGATTTCTTTGAAAAAGTGGAACTGTAAACTGCTTCCTAAATCTACCTTCTTAGGCAATATTCTCCTTATTTATTGAATTACTATGATAATTATATATATATATATATATATATAGTTGCGCAATTAGTAAAAATCAAACTCACTACGCTCGCCAGATAGTAAAGCACTTGCTACCCAACCTTTAATAGATAGATAGATAGATAGATAGATAAATAGATAGATAGATAATGGCAATTTTTGGGCGCTCCTATTCTTCTTTATAATTTCTTTTTTTTTTTCTTTTTTCCTTTTTTTTTTTTTTTTTTGCTTTCTTCTTTACTTTCGTTTCAGCTTTGCAGTTTTCTACTTTACACTATGTGTCATCGGTGTAGAAATTCCAAGAAAAATTGTAGACCCTAGGCACGGTGTTACGTATTACTCCCTCCTTCCGGTGCAAAACGCGGAGGCAGAACCCAAAAAGAAGACTGGGGTTGGGGAGAATTTTGTGTTATTTACTTTGTGACAATTCTCAACAATTTTGGACTCTGGAGCGTGATTGCTTTGAATTAAACTAAACTGGATATTAAGTTGTGAAAGGTAAAGGGCAACGTTCCCCGGCCCCCACCGTAGTCTTAAAAATGACACAAGAACCTATGAAGTAGGCTGTTTATGTAAATATATCAATACTCTCTCTCTCTCTCTCTCTCTCTGTCTCTCTCTCTCTCTCTCTTTATCTATCTATCTATCTATCTATCTGGGTTGGTACAGAAAGGTTATTGACTCATACAAATACCAAGTGCCATGAAACATACATGAAAGACATTTTTATAGGACACCTTGCGTGGTGTAACAGTTTACTGGTAAATCATTTTCAGTGAGTTTGTGTCTTACTGAGTGCTTCCATACATCCATTTTTTTTCCACAACTAAAGAAAGCTTATTGAATTACTATTCTGTATATATACTGGAGTGCAATACTCTTGACACATCGGTTCTAATGACACTTTAAGCCTTCCATCCTACCCCCAATATATATATATATATATATATATATATATATATATATATATATAAGTAAGAAAGAAAGTTGGCCAAGCGTAGTCGAAGGCAACCGGAAAGCTCCCTTTTCAAAAGCTACTACATCGAGGTGTAGGGGAGGGTGCCACTCCTTTTCCTGGATTGCTCCACTTACCCTTAATCCGTACTTTATAATGCTGAATGTTTAGCTAGGTTGCACCAAATACCATTTTTTGAGTCTTTGGGATTAAACTCCGGTCTCCCGGATCATTGGACACTCTAACCATTATGCCTGTATATATATATATTTGATTAAGTATTATATTGCAAAAGTGCAATACATCGTTTTATTCATACAGATATACAACAATTATAAATTAGATGGAAATATTTTTAAAACGTTAATTCAAAGAAACATACTTCCCGCTGACCCTAATAAAAAAAAATGAAACTTATCATATACTATAATAAATTTAAAACCTCTGAAAATTCTTCTCCCTCGGTTGAAGTTTTGTAAAGAACAAACGTTATATATCAATTTAAATGTCCTTTGGGTGATTGTATCTCTAAAAACAAAAATATATACGTTGGCTTAACATCAACTATTCTGTAGATGCGACTTACTCAATAGCACAACATCTGAAAAAGTGTTCCTGTCCCACAACTGAATTTCGGAAAAATTCTTACCGATAACACAATATTGAAACAACAAAATAGCTAAGACAATAGATTCTTGAAGCCCTACGTATTAGAAAGAAAAGTCCCAACCTCAACAAAATTAATTTTGAAACCAGTGCTAATGTACTTAAATGTCTTTAGCTACTGTCGCCATATACAGAACTTTTTTTTAAAAATTACACCAGTATAAATAAAACGCTGTATTGTACTTTTTCAATGTACACACCCTTTGGTAATGCCCCGGGAGGGGTCCGAAAGTAGTTGGAAACCAGTTAAATACGGAAAATTTATTTGCCAATTCCAACTGGATACCATAAAATCTATATGGCGATTTGAAAGAATCGAAATAAAGATATGTAGACGAAGGATGTCTTTAATATTTAATCAAATATGCCTCGATGAAGAAATACTTCCCCCCCCACACACACACACACATATATATAATCTATAATTCTGTTGGTGTGAAAAAAAAAACAGATTGTACAATTTGCAAATTCTACAAACTGATGTCTGGGGGAAAAATCTTTGTTAAAAAAAGAAAAAAACGAAAAAAACACGTGCTACTTGAAAATAATCAAACAGCACGTATATCTAGTCAAAAGAAAAAATACCGACAGAATTACCTAAGTTAAAACGTAATAAAGTGTTCAATACATGAGATAGAGCTAATATTATGAAAATAATTCCTACATGGCTAAGAGCGAGTTTACCTAGGTTTCACCAAACGGCTCATCAGGATTGCTCCGGAGCAATCCAGAAGAGCCGTGGTAGACTCTCTCTTGGGCATGTAGGAATTATTTTCATTATACATATATATATATATATATATATATATATATATATATATATATATATAAAGAAGATGAGTTGGGAATGATTCTATAAGAGAATATATAAGAGGATTCTTATAAATCTCCAGGAGTGCTCAATGTATGGTAATTAATATATAAATTTGTTTATTTCATACAGAGCAAATTCATATAACTGAAAAAAACTCAACAAACTGTCATTTGGCAATGATCAATTTATTTCAGCTAACCATATAATTATACACATATTGAAATGTCAGCACACACACACACACACACACACACATAGAGTAACGTCGCCCATAAATAAGTACACCTATAACAAATTTTTTTGTAGAAGATATTTTTCTGAACCAAATAGACCAGAGTTTTCTTTATTTCAAGTGGAACATAATATAATGAAAACGAATACTATAAGGTATTATTTGTAGCCAAACTCCACAATATCAAAACTCTGTAACCAAAATTATGAATATGTCGCTCACGTAAAATAAGTACACTCATATATATTCATTCAATCTTAATTTTGGGTACAGAGTTTCAGTGCTGTAAGAGTGTGGTAATAAATATGACCTAATAATATTCGTTTTTGCTGTATATTGTTCCAGTAGAATAAAAGCTTTGCAAATGAACCCCACGGGTTATTAGCTTAGTGTAATATTTTTTGTTAAGAAGAAAATAAACTTTTTTATAAAATATAAGTGTACTTATTTAAGCTTGATTCTCTCTCTCTCTCTATCTCTCTCTCTCTCTCTCTCTATATATATATATATATATATATATATATATATGTGTGTGTGTGTGTGTGTGTGTGTGTGTGTGTGTGTGTGAGGAATCACAAAACCACTTAAAATTTAAAAAGATAAATAGCTTTAAAATATTCAAACTGAGGACATTTGATATATATATATATATATATATATATATATATATATATATATATATATAATCTAAAAACTCAACTAACCGTCATTTGGATATTTTAAATTTATTTCGGCTGGCCTCTCCATAACAGAAACCAACCTCTTCAGATAGCCATCTCACAAAGGAAAGAAAAAAATTTTGTTAAAAATCATAAAGATATTTTTTTCAATAGACTCTTACTCATTTGAAAAAATAGAGGGTGGGTACCAAAAGATATGGGCAAAATCGGGTGTAATATCATCGTCTGGTGTCATGTATCCTTATGTATCAAAAAAGATTTCAATACAACTCACAAAACCTTCAGCAACTGAAATCTTCTCAATAACTTAACCTATTTTATTCTAAGAAAAAAATCTCTCTATTTGTTTATTAAGGAAAACATGGCGATAAACATTATTACTAATATCAAAATTATCTTATTTATTTCCATAGGTTTTATTTGATTTCCATTTAAGATTAAAATTTAGTCTTTATTTAATTTCTTATATATATATATATATATATATATATATATATATATATATATATATATATATATATATATGTGAATACTGTCATTTACCGTTAAAATCATTAATACCATTATATTAATTATCAATAATTAATAATCATATTACTAATAATAAAAGTTAACTATTATCATAATTTTTGCTTATTTATCTTTGAGATTATTGTTATTATTATCATTATCATTATTATTATTGTTACCCTTATTACATTACCAATAATATCAATAGTAATACTGATACATTAATTTAATCCAACTATTGTTCTCTCTGTCAATTTTTCTGTTATCAACCTTTTTAACATGAGTTTAAATCTTTAATTATTGCGGCATTTAAATATTGGTTCATTACGTATATTTACCTTGTAAATTTATATCAAATGATGCATATTTTTTCCTTTCAGCAAAAGGTACATCTACTGTTAAAGCTTCCAAGAGTAGAAGATTTCCTCATAAATCTCCTCTTAAATTGTGGAGTTAGGCCCCTATCTCTCAAACTCTCGATAAGGCGGTTTGGTTTCTGAGTAAAGGGTTGGAAAAAGAGTGTCAACGATGGTAGAAATTCTGTTTCCAATTTTCAGCCGGGACTCTAATATAAACCCTCCCCTCTTTATAATTTTCTACGGGAAAAATAGTTATTTGATTGACCGCTTTCTCTGAATTACACTTTCCTCCCTTGGGACAATTTTCTTTATTCTATCGTTCATAATCTATTAATAGTTAGGTTAACTGCATTCGGTATATGTTTGATTATTGATCTGGGATGATTGAAGTTGACAGTAATTAGGTATTTAGTTATCTTTGCTAAATAGTTTAAAAGGGTTGGTTGGTTGGGTTTTGTGGCATATCAACCTTTGTAGGTTATTTAACGCCAAATCCATTTTTATGTAAATAATCAGTTCTATTTCAAACAATTCAGTTTAGCATGAGTATACAGTTTAATTATCAAAAACATTTCTATTTCAAACTATTCAGTTTAGTCAAGCAGTTCTAATTCAGCTAATTCAGTTTGGTATAAGTACAGATTTTGTTTACACATAGTTAAATGTCAAAACAGTTCTATATTAAATAATTCAGTTTAGTGCAAATACAGTTTCAATGTAAAAAAACAGTATCATTTCAAATAATTCAGTTTAGCATAAGTATGCTGTTAGTTCTATTTAACCCATAGACAAGGCCCTCTCAGGTGCTACCACTCCAGGCCAGAGTGGGCCTGGGAGCAATGGCAAAGAAGGGGTTTTCTGCATTCTCCAAAACCCCAGCATCACTGGAACCTCACCATCAGATCATTTAGAGTCATATACCTAACACTCACTGGGGGAGTCTTATCCCTCTGCAGAGGTGCAGGCGGTGTATTCTACAGCCCCAGCCGACTGGGCAATTTAAAAGTATTATAAGTTAAATTAAAGTTAATGTCAAGGAAATTAACTATTTTAAGGTTAGATGATTGTAAGATTTTTTCTTAAGATAAAATAGGTTAAGTTATTTACAAGATTTTAGTTGCTATAGGTTTTGTGAGTTGTGTTAAAATTCTTTTAGATACATTACGATGGCCTAGCGGTTAGAGTGTTCGCCAATGGCCCGGGAGACCTGGGTTCAATCCCAGGTCGAGTCATACCAAAGACTCAAAAAATGGTACTTGATGCCTCCTTGCTTAACACTCAGCATTATAAGGTACGGATCAAGGGTAAAGTGGAGCAATCCAGGGAAAGGAGTAGCGCCCTCCCCTACACCTTGGTGTAGTAAGCTATCGAACAGGGAGCCTTCGGGTCACCCTCGACTATGGTCGCCAACTTTACTTTACTTACTTACGATACATGACACAAGACAATGATTTGCACCCGCTTTCGACACCAAATTCTTGTCCATATGTTTTTTGTCCTACCCCTCTAATTTTTTAAAGAGTCCATTGAAAAAATATTTTTAGAGTATTTGATGAAAAATTTTTCTCTCTATTATTTGATGGCAATCTAAAGGGGTTGGTTTCCCTAATGGAGTAGCCATCTGAAATAAATTTATAATAGCCAAATTACGGTTTGTTGAGATTTTCAATTATATATATATATATATATATATAATGTCCTCAGTTTAAATATTTTAAAGTTATTTATTTTTAGAATATTTATGTGGTTTTTGTCCTTCTTTATATATATATATATATATATATATATATATATATATATATATAGTATCTTCCTTAAATGAGTACACTTATATTTTATGAAAAGTTTATTTTCTTCTCAACAAATATCCTGTGGAGTTCATTTGCCAAGCTTTTATTCTACTGGAACAATGTACAGTAAAAACGGTTACTATTAGGTCATATTTATTACCACACTTTTACAGCACTGAAACTCTACCCAGAAATAAAATTGAATAAATATATATGAGTGTACTTATTTTAGGCATGCTACATATTCACAATTTTGATAACAGAGTTTTGATGTTGTGGAGTTTGGTTACAAATAATACCTAATTGTATTCCCTTTCATTATATTATGTTCCACTAAAAATAAAGAAAACGCTGGTTCAAGAAAATATCTTCAACAAAAAATTTGTTATAAGTGTACTCATTTACGAGGGACGATACTCTATATGTGTCTATGTTGCTTCACTGGCCCACCATCTACCCAAGATTAAACCACCTATCGATATATTCCACGTATATAAAGGACTATTTAAAATTCACACCGTGTCTGTTTACTTCTGTATATTTCATGTTTATTGAACTTTCTTTGAGCTCATGAATAGGAATCATTTACACACTGTGACCATCCTTTCCTAAAATTACACACAACATACCCGTACAGTAACACCTATGAATAAAATTACTATTAACGCTTTTAACAAGAAATTGCTGGAACATTCGATAATAGAACTGAAAATAAAAATTGAGCTTCGTTTTATAACAGTTATTTCGTTTTTATAAGTTTTCTTTGAAATTTTGCAGGCACTTCCAAAAGGCATCAACTTCTGACGCTCTATCACTTACTGCATTCATCCTCCTCTCCCTCCTTTCCTCTCTCTCTCTCTCTCTCTCTCTCTCTCTCTCTCTCTCTCTCTCTCTCTCTCTCTCTCTCTCTATCTATCTGTGTCTCTCTCACACACACAAATACACTTAAACACAAAAAGTAAAACAATTATGTACACAAGGACTGATCGATAGATAGATAGATAGATAGCAGCAAACACTGTATAACTGAAAGGAAAACCCATACAATCTTCTCTTCCTCTCAATATCTCTTTATATCTATTGTACAAATACACCCAGGAATACACATATAAAGAGAAACTAACATACACATTCACATATGCACACACACACACAAACATAAACACACGCACACACAACCACACATATGGATATAGATAGATATAACAGACTGAGATAGATAGATAGATAGATAGATAGATAGATAGATAACAAAAACACAGTTACAGTAATGGAAGGAAAATGCACAAATCCTTGATAAGAAAGCAATTTTTTTAACAGACTGGTATATATATATATATATATGTGTGTGTGTGTGTGTGTGTGTGTGTGTGTGTGTGTGTGTGTTTAGAGAGAGAGGGCAGACTGATATATATATAGAGAGAGAAAGACAAATACAAAGACAGAGAGAGAGACAGTGAGAGAGAGATAACAACAAACACAATTACAATAATGAAAGGAAAATGCACAAATCCTTGAGAAGAAAGCAAATTTTTTTAACGTGGGCAGATAATAGGACGTAAAACAAACTAAGTCTCCACTTAAAGAAATACTTATTTTGAACGTTATAGTAAATGTCTATTAAAAGTATAAAGAAGAGAATAAGAATCCATAATTATATAGGGTGTCCCGAAAGTCGCCCAAAGATTTAAAAATCAAATTTTTACATAGCCGAAAATATAGAACATCTAAGATATAGATTTTTTTCAAAGTCGAAACAACTACAGATTTTCTTTTGATAAATAATTATCAAAAAGGACTTTTTTTTTTTAAATTTTAAATTACAAGGTGACTTTTGGGATCTCCTAGAATTTTCTATAAACAAAGTTTTCTGGGAGATAAAAAGCTGGAATTTTAAACAAATGAATATAATGAAGAAGAAGAAGAAGAAGAAGAAGAAGAAGAAGAAGAAGAAGAAGAAGAAGAAGAAGAAGAATGTTGGGAAAGAGCATAAAAATGAAAGAAAGAAAGAAAGAAAGAAAGAAAGAAAGAAAGAAAGAAAGAAAGAACAATCTTGGGAAACAAATGAAAATAAATGAATAATAATGAAATAAATAGAAGTATCAAAGAAAGAAAGAAAGAAAGAAAGAAAGAAAGAAAGAAAGAAAGAAAGAAAGAAATAAGTACAAAAATGATTGAAATAAAAGAAAGAAAGAAAGAAAAAAAGAAAGAAAGAAAGAACAATCATAGGAAACAAATGAAAATAAATAAATAATAATGAAATAAATAGAAGTATCACAGAAAGAAAGAAAGAAAGAAAGAAAGAAAGAAAGAAAGAAAGAAAGACAGAAAGAACGAAAGAAAGAAAGAAGTACAAAAATGATTGAAATAAAAGAAAGAAAGAAAGAAAGAAAGAAAGAAAGAAAGAAAGAAAGAAAGAACAATCATAGGAAACAAATGAAAATAAATAAATAATAATGAAATAAATAGAAGTATCACAGAAAGAAAGAAAGAAAGAAAGAAATGATTGAAATAAAAGAAAGAAAGAAAGTAAGAAAGAAAGAAAGAAAGAAAGAAAGAACAATCTTTGAAAAAAGTACAAAATTGATAGAAATAAATAAAAGTATCAAAGAAATAAAGAAAGACAGAAAGAAAAATACAGTCAATATGATAAAAACGAAATAGTGAAATTCATTACAAAACATTGATAATAGAGACAAGGAATGAAAAGCATTTTTTTTCACCTGTGGCCGGCTGGTGTGTCTTCGATGGGTCACAGACGAACTTTAGAAGTTTCCTGCGAGAAAATATAACCGAGAGAAATTCAAATCAAGACACAGAAATTGTTCCATTATGAGTTGCCACAGCTCGTAATACCATTGGCACCTCAAATGCTCTCGTCACTGCAACGACGACTACTATAACTTGTCTTGCCTTAATAGTGGTTAGACGACCTACAGACCTATCTACCTACTTACAGGCACTCACACTTGACGCACCGACAAAGCTTATAAGTTTTCATAACAAATCGGACGCAGATCGTCGAGGCGCGGATATAGACATATGAGAGATGCACTAGCTAAGTTGAAGTTGAATCCCCACGAATTCTAAGGTCGACAGATTAGTGGGGCGTATATATCTACTTTCTAACAAAATTTCAAATACATATACGAGGTTTAAGATAGATAGATAGATAGATAGATAGATAGATAGATACTTTTTTAGATTTCAAATATAGATACTTTTTTGAAATTTCGAACATATATGATGTTTAAGATTGAAATAGATAGATAGATAGAAAGATAGATGCTTTTTTTTTAATTCAAATACATATAAGATAGATAGATAGATAGATGCTTTTTTAGATTTCAAATATAGATACTTTTTTAAAATTTCAAACATATATGATGTTTAAGATTGAAATAGATAGATAGATACATACATACATACATACATACTTTTTAAATTTCAAATTTAGATATGATGTTTAAAATACAAAATAATATATGCATTCATTATTACTGCGTTGAATTATGTTTTTTTTTAAATCTGTAATTCAATATGTTTGAGGGTGTTCACAAGAACATTTTGTGTAAATTTCAAATACAAATGTTTAAAATACAAAATACCTTCCATTCTACTTATCACAAAGTTGAATAATATTTTTCTTACATTATTCGAAACAAGAGATTTCATTGAGTTCATTGGTAAATGCCTATTACAAGATTTTATGCGTAACAAGATCACCGGTGAATTCACTGGGTTTCCGTGATATCAATGTTTCCATTTCGGAAGGAGTAAATGATTTTAATTGGCATTTCACAGTCATCTCAGTGATACCAAGAATTTAGATTTATTAGAAAATGATCTTCAGCGCAAATGTTGAGCCCACAAAAATATCATTCGGTTGTTAATTTGACTGGAAATGGTTTTATTCTCTTTGAATATTTCAAGGTTTGCTCTAAACAAAATCTCGCAACGATGTGCCATTTTTGCGGGGTTACAGTTTCTCTCTCTCTCTCTCTCTCTCTCTAACTCTCTCTTCTCTCTCTCTCTCTCTCTCTCTCTCTCTCTCTCTTACACACACACACACACACACACGTAGATAGATAGATAGATTGTCGGCGTTTGCGGTGTAATGCTTACTGTCGTAGGAAACGGACTCGGCGACTCGAGTTCAAATCCTGGACGAAGCTGTTTATATTTCACATAGCACTAATACCCTTGAAAAAGGTATGAATCCAACGATTTCCCCTCCAGCCATGAGTAAATAATAGAGTAGACTGAGCTCCTTAACCTTGGTATGGCGACCGATCTAGGAAAAGGAAAACTGAATTCAAACCTGTTAGACTTCGATTAAAAATTGACCTTATGTCGTATCCGACTTGTGCGGGGGGTCGGTATATATATATATATATAGTGCACTTTGCCAAAAGTATTGTTGTAGGAAATGGAAACAACCACCCAGACTCAAATCGTGGACACGACTGTTTACGTTTCATTTCACGCTAATGCCTGTGAGAAAGGCATGAATCCATCATTTTTTTAGGCATCTATGGGTAAATAGTTGGGCAGACCTAGCCCTTTAACCTTGTTATGGCAACCAGTCTGGGAAAAAGAAAGCTCTGCATTCAAATCAGCTTTACTCAGCTTAAAATAGGACCTTGAGTCGCACGTAGGGGTTGGCTAATATATATATATATATATATATATATATATATATATATATATATATATTGTGCGACACAATATATATATATATATATATATATATTGAGCACCCTGGGGACATATATATATATATATATATATTGAGCACCCTATATATATATATATATATATATTGTGCGACACAATATATATATATATATATATATATATATATTGAGCACCCTGGGGACATATATATATATATATATATATATTGAGCACCCTGGGGACAAACTTCGCGACACAATTTATATATATATATATCCTCCCATTCCCCAAGAAAGTTGACCTCAGAATAGCCAAGAACTACTGAGGCATAACCATGGCTGCTACAATTTATAATGTTCTGCGACTCAACCGCATCGAATCAGAAATCGTGAAGATTCTTAGGGAGAATCAAAATGGCTTTCCGTCGAATCATAGGACTTCATACAAAACAACTCGAGGCGACACTCTTATTCGTAGTTTTCTTCCTGGCATTTGACTCCATACACAGCGGAAAGATGGAGCAAATACTACTAGCATATGGTCTCCCCAAAGAAACTGTCACAGCCATAATGATGCTCTATAAAACCTCGAGAAGAAAAGGTCGTACACCGAATGGAGACACATAATTCTTCGGCATTGTTGTTGGTGTTCTGCAAGTGGATACATTAGCCCCATATCTGTTCATAATCTGCCTAGACTACGTATTTCGAATGTCGATAGATCTAATGAAAGAATATGGCTTTTCACTAAAAAAAAAAATAAGAAGCAGGCGATACCCCGCAGAAACTATTATGGGCGCAGATTACGCAGATGACATAGCGTTTCTAGCAGAATTCCTGCTACATAGTTTGGAGAACGCTGCTGGGGGCATTGGCCTCCATGTGAATGCAGACAAAACGGATTACATATATTTTAATCACAAAGGAGACATCTCAACTCTAAATGGTAGTTCCCCGAAATTAGTGGACAAGTTCACGTACCTCGGTAGCAGGGTCTCTTCTACTGATAATAACATCAGTCTGCACCTAGTGAAAGCATGGACTGCAATAGATATTTTATCGATTATGTGGGAGTTTTATCTATCCGATGAAATAAAACGCAATTTCTTCTCAGCGGCGGTTGTATCAATTCTGCTACATGGCTGCACCACGTGGACGTTGACTAAGAGTATGGAGAAAAAGCTAAACGGGAATTGCACAAGAATGCTACGAGATATATTGAACAAATTCTGGAAGCAACATCCCATGAAACAGTAGCTATATGGCCACCCTCCTCTCATTTCTCAAAGCATCCAAATAAGACGAACAAGACATGCGGCACTTGGAGAAGCAAGTACGAAATCATGCGTGACGTTCTTCAATGGACCCCCTCGAACTGACGTACCAGTGTTGGTCAACAAGCAAGAACTTGCATACAACAGCTTTGTGTGGATACAGGATGTAGTCTAGAAAACCTGCTGGAAGCGATGGATGATAGAGACGAATGGCGAGAGAGTCAGGGAAATCCGTGCTGGCAGCGGGACATGATGAGAATAATGATATATATATATATATATATATATATATATATATATATATATATTTGCTCTACTTAGTATTGAGCACTTTTTTGCACTTGTAGCTTAGCAGCATTTACGGTGTTCTTTTTTTGTTGTTTTTATCTTTTGACCAATCTATTGCGCATCTGTTGATTTTTTTTAATTGGTGTGACAAGGTTGGCTTTTACTTTTTTTTTTTTTTTTTACAATATATAATTTTTTCCCCGAGACAGTGATTAGTTGTATATTTTTATCTTCGAATTACTTGCGGTTTTTTTCCCTTACCGCAAGTGCTAGTTTTCAATAGGTTATTTTGTAATATATATATATATATATATATATATATATATATGTGTGTGTGTGTGTGTGTGTGTGTGTGTAACTTAGTTATAAATGTTTTATATATATATATATATATACTCACAAAGGTAATGCAAACTGTGATCTTTTGTTTGATGACATATCAACCTTCATAGGCTATTTAATGCCAAAGCAATCCTTATAGAACATCAGTGAGACTATTTGACCCATAGCTGGGGCAAACATGAGAATGTTAGTAATATACGTGGTGCATTCAATAAGGTTCCATACTTTTTGTACTGGTATTTAAAATTGTCGTAGACTCTTGAAAATTCAGAATGTTATTGCTATACATTTTATGAGATGACTGTCCTATTTTTTATGATTTCAGGTTCAAATGAACAGCTACAGCAGCAATTGGAATACACCCTACTAAAGCCTGATTGTCACAGCTGGTGAATTTCAAAAATGCAATCTGGACGTGAGGACACTCAAGAAGAATGATATGCAATAAATTCTGTTTTAAACTCGGAAAAAATGCCACAGAAACGTATGGAAAGCTTTAGACTGGTTTTCGACCATCTTACATGAATCGAGCATGAGTTTTTGAGTGACATAAGAGATTCAAGGAAGGCAGGGAATCTGTGAGGGATGATGAGAGGTGTGGGAGGAGTAAGAAAGTCAATACACAAGAGTTGATTGGCCAAAGGCTTAGGGTTAGGGTTACTATGTTGAGATTTTAAGTGAATTTAGGAAGAGATTCCGTTGGAAGAGGCCAGCACTCTTCAAATCGGGTCTGTGGCATTTCCACCAGGACGATGCTCCAGTCCACAACTCCATCCTTGTCACAGACTATTTGACCAAGATGGGCATCAAGACAGTTCCACACCCTCCCTATAGTCCGGACCTTGCTCCCTGTGACTTTTGGTTATTCCCTAAGCTCAGACGCATACACATATGCACACACGCGCACGCGCATGCGCACGAACGTTTACTGAGCAATATATTTGCAACCAAATCTCACTGATGATTAATGAGAAACTTCATTGTTATGATTACATGTATTGCTTTTTTCGTATTACCATTATTTCTCATTGCTTCTAATTTTGTCAATTTCTAGCTATATAAGTAAATTTGGCGACCGTACTTGAGGGCGACCTGAAGGCTCCCTTTTCAATAGCTACAACACCGAGGTGTAGGAGAGGGCGCAACCCCTTTCCCTGGATTGCTCCACTTTACCCTGGATACGTACCTTATAATGCTGAGTTTTATGCAAGGAGATATCAAGTACCATTTTTGAGTCCTTGGTATGACCCAATCTGGGACTGAACCCCGGTTTCCCGAGCTATTGGCGAACATTTTATCCACTAAGATTTATACGGTTATAAATAGAACATCTGAACATAAACAGCCTCGCAGGAGGTTACGTTACTTTGATCCTAAATCGATTACACAGATACTACCCTCTAATCGTAGGCAGAGATGACAATCAGTATGAAAAGAATCCTATAAAAATGCCGGCTTTTATTTAAGTTATAATATATATATATGTGTGTGTGTGTGTGTGCGCGCACGCGCGTATATGTCATCAAGTCGTCTGTGTGTATCTGTGTGTGTATGTATGTATGTACCATCAAAATGTGCTGATAGCACGGAATTTCGTTTCAGCTTTGCAGTTTTCTACTTTACACTATGTGTCATCGGTGTAGAAATTCCAAGAAAAATTGTAGACCCTAGGCACGGTGTTACATATTACTCCCTCCTTCCGGTGCAAAACACGGAGGCAGAACCCAAATGAAGACAGGGGTTGGGAAGAATATATATTTTGTGTTATTTACTTTGTGACAATTCTCAACAATTCTGGACTCTGGAACGTGATTGCTTTGAATTAAACTAAACTGGATATTAAGTTGTGAAAGGTTAAGGGCAACGTTCAGCGACCCCCACCGTAATCTTAAAAATGACACAAGAGCCTATGAAGTAGGCTGTTTATGTAAGTATATCAATACTCTCTCTCTCTCTCTCTCTCTCTCTCTCTCTCTCTCTCTCTCTCTCTCTCTTCTGGAAGGTCCTCTAGACTGCATCCACTGTCCACATAGAGCTGATGTATGTAAGTTTTTGCTGGTCGGCCAACACTGACACGTCCCTGGGTTGGAATCTATTGCAGAAAGTCGCTAATGAGTTCGCCCTTGCTTTCCCAGCAGTGCCCAACATGTCTTGTTCGTCTTACTTGGATGGTTTGTGAGATGGGAGGTGAGTGCTGGTACAGCTGGTGTTTTGTGGGGGGTTGTTTCCAAGATTTGTTCAATACAGCGTGTAGCATTCTTGTGTAGCTCCTATCTATTTTTTTTTTCCCCCAGGCGTTTCGTTAGCATCCAAATGGTCATCAATATACTAATATTTATACAACCATAGAATGGAAATCAGATCTCTGATAAAAATATATATATATATATATATATATATATATATATATATATATATATATATAGGATGATTGAAAAGTAATTCCCTATTTTAAAATTATTTTAATTTATTTCTTAACTAATTTTTACTAGAAATAAATTATAAATATTTTGGAATAAGGAGTTATTTTTCTATCACCTTGGATATATATATATATATATATATATATATATATATATATGTGTGTGTGTGTGTGTGTGTGTGTGTGTGTGTGTGTGTGTGTGTGTGTGTGAACGAAAAAGTCGTCATATAAAAGTTGGTTAATAAGTTTTGATAATTTATTAATCTCGGCCTGTTTTAGGCCATTATTAGGGAGTGGTTATTTCAAGATTGTGTTTACATTTCAAGATTGACGCCTGCGAACATGAGCATCAGCATCCGATTTTATAATAAGCAAACATTTTTAACAACATTTCATTCGATAATGAAATGCTTGGTTATTGTTGCAAAATATTTTCATATTTGAAAAAAATTAGTCGGGTAAACATTTTTTGGAAAACAAATTTTTTTTTTCAGAATTTTTAAAAATTTTTTAATGAATGTAAACTCTGCAGTGTTTGGAATTGATTTGTAGCAAAAATTATTCTAATCTCGCAAAAATTTCTTTTTTGAAGCAATTCAAAATGGTGGAAAATCAAATAGTGCTCCATACTTGAACAGAGGTCTGTCATCAACTTTTTGGTGGCTGAGAAGTGCAAACCATGTGAACTCTACAGACAAATGTTTAATGCGTACATTTCTGTATTGTGCTTTGTTTATACACAGCGTTGCATGATCGAAGATGTTTGTCGTCAAATTTCCTTGTGTTTCATACTTGCGGGGGTATTTCGTTGAAAAATAAATATATAAGTAAAGTTGGCCACTTTAGTCGAGGAGGACCCGAAAGCACCCTTTTCAATAGCTACTACACCAAAGTGTAGGGGAGGGCGCTACTCCATTCCCAGGATTGCTTCACTTTACTCTTGATCCTCACCTTATAGTGCTGAGTGCTAAGCAAGGCGGCATCAAGTACCATTTTTTGAGTCTTTGGTATGACTCGACCTGGGATTGAACCCCGGTCTCCCGGACCATTGGTGAACACTCTAGTCATTTCGCCAATGGCATTATAAAGTACGTATGAAGGGTAAGTGAAAAAATTCAAAGGAAGGAGTAGCGCCCTACCCTACACCTTGGTGTAGTAGCTATTGAATAGCGAACCTTAGGTCACCTTCGACTATGGTCGGGCAACTTACTTATATATTCATATTTCTGGTTACAAGATTTCGAAATATCACACACACGCGCGCGAGCGTGCGCGAGCCTCTCTCTCTCTCTCTCTATATATATATATATATAAAGTAAAAATGTATTGAAACCCCAAAAATAATTGCTACGAAAGGTTTCACGCTAAGAAGCGATCATCTGTAACATTGGCCCTTACTTTTTTGTACATACTAATTTAACTGTGGAATTTCCACGGATGGATGAAACAGGTAATAATATAATCAATTAGGTGTATAAAATGATTTTTTTTACATTTTATTACATAAAGAGATTTTTTTTTCAAATGATAAACTGTTATCTGTCTTATCATATCAAAAGTGGAACATTAAGTACTTAAGATGGAGGCTTTGAATTCGTCTTAACCGAACAAAAAAGAACTTGTAAAAAACATCGCAAATCAGGGTGAGTCCCCATGACGTAGTGGCTAACGTGCTGAACTGCGACCAGGAAGTAAGCGAGTTCGAACACCAGTCGCTCTATTTCGTTCGCTTTCTGACGAATACCCTTGGGAAAGATATGAACCCATCCACCCGCAAAGGATAGCTTTGGCATTAGATAACCCATAAAGGCTGATATGCCATTAAAGAAAGCAGTATCACAAATCCAGCCAACCTAATATACACTTCGCTGATTATAAAAGTAGCAAGTTTTGGTTTTGTTAGAGTCGGGCTTATTCTTTTTAGGGTACGTAATAAATGTCATTTCTTTGAATCAAATAAATCAAACACCTTTCTTTAATATAACAAAAAACCCAAAAGAAAAAAATTAAGGTGTTCACTGGAAATAATCAGAATTTCGTAACGAAACTCTTGATTTACGTCACTGTTATTTGCTGAATTCTTATTTGAAACTTTCATTATATAATATCCAATCTATCAAGACAGAGTATTACACTTAGTTAAAAATCTTTCCCAGATAGTCTGTCTAGAAAGTAATGAGACAGAATTTATTTTTCCAGTTTTCACTTTGCCGCATTTTTCTCAATTGAAGTATCCACTCGATCAGAACGGATTTTATCTTTCAAAGTCACTCGGTCATCCAAAAATGTATTGTGCCATCGAAAAACTTGTACCCAGGATAGAAGTTGGTCTCTATCAACCTGAGTTAACTTGTTAAATGTTTCTTTTATGTTATCCTGAATTTTGGCACAGAATTTTACTCCGTGTTCTATTTGCATGAAACACTTTACCAAATACGCTAGTAACAATCCAAGATTACTTGACTGAAAGTGAATTCTGAGAGATAAACATGAACTGAATCTTTTCACATGTGTCCCGAGTTAACATCAATTAGCTAATTTTTGATCAGGGTTGCCAACCTGGATCATCTTCATGCTTCGAGGGGTACAAGATAAATATGCATAAAAGAAGAATAGAATTAATTATCAATGTATTCAGTTTGATAACTTTGGCATGGAAAATTGAGAGAATGAATTAGTTTTCAACGGGCAAGAAGTTTTTTTACCAAAGTTTTTAATTGACCTGTGAACGATAAGAAGTTTTCAAATTATTAAACATGATTATTATACTTACTCTTTCATTGGTCATAGAAAACTTCATATTCTCTTTGAATCTTTATACAGAAACTGCTTATATACTTTTCTTGAGTTGCATACAGTCTTGAGAGATGCATTTGCAAATCCAAAATACTTACTTTACAAAGAATGTGACATATGGCCATTATATAATTGCATATGACAATCTTCTAGCTTGAAGATGAGAAAAACACTTAGGACAATATATAAGGAGAATAATTTCTTTGAAGAAAAAAGAGGAAAGTTTTTATTTAAATCAAAGTTGTGATTATGGAAGTAAAAATATTAAAGAAGAAATATAGAAGATGCAGAGGGAAATCCACTATCAATAGACAGATAGATAGATAGATAAATAAGAACAGTCTGAGATTGACAGATAAGAACTCACTAAGACAGACAGATAGATAGATAAATAGATAAGAACAGATTGAGATTGACAGATAAGAACTCACTAAGACAGACAGATAGATAGATAGATAAGAACAGATTGAGATTGACAGATAAGAACTCACTGAGACAGATAGATAGATAGATAACAATGGACCAATAGGAAGCTCGACTAGCAAACCTACACGAGTGAGTTCGAGTCTCATTGGGTGCCCCTTTCATATGGCCTTGTGCCACATCTAAGCAAAAAGCTTAGTAAATTTCCAATAGGAAAAAGTTCAAGATTTAAGGTTATCTCAATGGCTTTTGAATTTTTACTTAGCTTTGTACGACTGTTATATATGGGACCGTTTTTGTTGTTTTTTTGTTTTTTTTTCAGTCAACAGTTATATATGCGAAGAAGATTGTAACGATCTTTTCTCATCGTCGACAAGACACCACTTGCTTCCCATGGCAATATTTGTATCTGATTGTTACTTTAAGACTTTTCTTCCACTATTTGTCATTCTCAACGACTTTGACTTGATTCATCAAACTGAATATTATTAATGTTACTCAGTTGTCAGCTTTTTATTCGCCCTGATTCTCAATTAAACATTCTAACAATGGTACAAGACCAAATGAGAAACAGGAATAGGAAGATGGTGTGTTCCCCCATCCCACGAGTTAAACCCTGAGTTTTACCTGAGAAATAGTCTAAATAGAGCTATTCTGGTTTGCACTGGCTTGGTTTCTTTGTTTAATGACGTATCAAACTTCGTGGGTTAATTAAAGTCAAAGCCGTTTTTGAAGAAAAACAGCAATAGAGGTGCAATTTAACTCATAGCAAGGAGGAATGAGAAGGTTCATACCTTTCTGAAGGTATTAGTCTGAATGTGAACGTAATAGCGCGACTGGAGTTCGAACTCAGTTCAGCACTTTGGCCGCTATGTTATGTAATCGATTCTATCATTAACACTTGCCTTAAATCACAAAAAATACCTGTTTTCCGTCTATAGATAATAGAGAGAATGATTTGAGAAACTTGATTGATTGATTTTAACGGCATATCAACTCATCTGGGGTTATTTATGTCTAGATGTTAGGGAATTGTGTGCATTGTATGTTCACATTCATATTTTTGTGAATTTTCCAAAGTTTTTGCACATGGTTGTATGATATCAAGTATTCCTATCTAATACAAATAATTTGCACATGGTTGTATGATATCAAGTATTCCTATCTAATACAAATAATTTGCATATGGTTGTATGATATCAAGTATTCCTATCTAATGCAAATAATTTGCACATGGTTGTATGATATCAAGGATTCCTATCTAATACAAATAATTTGCATATGGTTGTATGATATCAAGTATTCCTATCTAATACAAATAATTTGCATATGGTTGTATGATATCAAGTATTCCTATCTAATACAAATAATTTGCACATGGTTGTATGATATCAAGTATTCCTATCTAATGCAAATAATTTGCACATGGTTGTATGATATCAAGTATTCCTATGTAATACAAATAATTTGACCATGGTTGTATGATATCAAGTATTCCAATCTAATACAAATAATTTGCACATGGTTGTATGATATCAAGTATTCCTATCTAATACAAATAATTTGCACATTGTTGTATGATATCAAGTATTCCTATCTAATGCAAATAATTTGCACATGGTTGTATGATATCAAGTATTCCTATCTAATACAAATAATTTGCACATGGTTGTATGATATCAAGTATTCCTATCTAATACAAAGAATTTGCACATGGTTGTATGATATCAAGTATTCCTATCTAATGCAAATAATTTGTACATGGTTGTATGATATCAAGTATTCCTATCTAATACAAATAATTTGCATATGGTTGTATGATATCAAGTATTCCTATCTAATACAAATAATTTGCACATGGTTGTATGATATCAAGTATTCCTATCTAATACAAATAATTTGCACATGGTTGTATGATATCAAGTATTCCTATCTAAAGCAAATAATTTGCACATTGTTGTATGATATCAAGTATTCCTATCTAATACAAATAATTTGCATATGGTTGTATGATATCAAGTATTCCTATCTAATACAAATAATTTGCATATGGTTGTATGATATCAAGTATTCCTATCTAATACAAATAATTTGCATATGGTTGTATGATATCAAGTATTCCTATCTAATACAAATAATTTGCACATGGTTGTATGATATCAAGTATTCCTATCTAATACCAATATTTTGCAAATGGTTGTATGATATCAAGTATTCTTATCTAATACAAATAATTTACACATGGTTGTATGATATCAAGTATTCCTATCTAATACAAATAATTTGCATATGGTTGTATGATATCAAGTATTCCTATCTAATACAAATAATTTGCATATGGTTGTATGATATCAAGTATTCCTATCCAATACAAATAATTTGCACATGGTTGTATGATATCAAGTATTCCTATCTAATACAAATAATTTGCACATGGTTGTATGATATCAAGTATTCCTATCTAATGCAAATAATTTACACATGGTTGTATGATATCAACTATTCCTATCTAATACAAATAATTTGCAACATGGTTGTATGATATCAAGTATTCCTATCTAATACAAATAATTTGCACATGGTTGTATGATATCAAGTATTCCTATCTAATACAAATAATTTGCACATGGTTGTATGAGATCAAGTATTCCTATCTTATACAAATAATTTCCTCACAGATCTATTTGACCCATAAATGGGTCTCTAACAGGTACTATCACTCTAAGTCAGAGAGTACATGGGACTATTGATAAAGAAGGAGTACTGCATACTTCCCAGGACTTCAGACCAGTAGCCCCACCACCAGATGTAGTTTAGTGTCATACCTAGAACCAGGTCTTACCCCTCAGCAAGGAATACAGTCAGTGTATTCAAAGTATCGCCAACATTTAGAAAATTGCTAAACAGATTTTTTTTTGGCAATGTTTAACTCTTAGCTTCCGGTAAAAAAGAATTCTCAAATAGGAAGGATTTAACAGATGGAAACAAACTGTTTAATACTGTAAACAATACTGTCATTACTATTTTACTCATCTGAGAGTTTTTCACACCAGGGTTAGCAAATGGTTTTCCATTGGAGCCTGAGTAACAGCAAGTCTCCTCAAGTTTCCAGGACTCTACTTAGTATTTTCATTATTATTATCATTATTATTATTTGCGAGTTTTTCACACCAGCTAACGCTGGTGGTCTTTCACTCGAGGCTGAGAGACGGCGAGTCTCCTCATGTTTTCAGGATTCTTCTCAGTATCCTGGCTGATCTGAGAAATGCTGTAGTTTAGATGGTCTCAGCACGTCCTCTGGCTTTTAACTCTCCCAGTCCTCTCACCAAGCCTCTGGAAACCATCCCGAGCGCATTAATTATGATTGGTATCTCCGTCACTTTCATGTTCGATAACTTTTTTAGACCTCAAGCAAGGTCCTAGTATTTGTCTCGCTTTTCGTTCGTTTAATTTTCACTCTGTGGTCCGCAGGGGTGGCAACTTCTACTATTTGGCAGGTTCTCATTTTTTTTTTTTTTTTTGTTAATTATACCTAGTTCTGTTCTTCTGGCCCGGATTAAGTGATCTGTTAGTATCTCAAAATCTCATAGAATTGTGTGCATCTCATTCTCGAACACGGATTCTGGTTTGTGCTTTTACCATTTGGAAATATGGTTAAATTTTAGTTTCTTGCACAATTCCCAGTTGATCACTTTCCACACCTAGTCGTGTCTAGCCTGTTGCTCCTTTTATACTAGTTTGCTGCAATTATTATTTTTATTATTATTAATTAATTTTTTCACTTTACGTGAGTCTTTCATATCACTTTGGATTGGTGATTTTTCACTGAAGTCTGAGTGATAAAAAGTCTCATCATGTCTTCATGACTATTCTAAATATTCTTGCCAATTTCAACAATGCTTTGGTTGTGGATTGTCTCTATTCTTCCTAAAACCTCCTTTCTAAGCCCTTGAAGACTGTTCCAAGAGCACCAACTACAATTGGTATCGCAGTCACCCTCATATTCCACACCTTTTTTCAGCTCTCGGGCAAGATCCAAGTACCATTTTATATTTTCACTTTCTTTTATTTTCACTCTGTGGTCCGATGGAACGGCAAAATCTAGAAGATGACAAGTTCTTTTCTTGTTAATTAACACTAGGTCTGATCTTCTGGCCGGGATTAGGTTTGTACGTTTGTACCTCCAAATCCCAGAGAGTGTTATGGACCGCCTTTTCTAGGAAAATTTCTAGTTTGTGAATATATCATTTGTCGATGGAGGGATTCCCCATGGCGTAGTGGTGAATGAGCTGGACTGCGACATCGTAGTAAGCGAGTTTAAACTCCAGCCGCGCTATTACGTTTACTTTCTGATACCTTTGGGCAAAGGGATGTACCCTCTTATATCTCAGTTATGGGTTGAGCTGTACCACTATTGTTCTTCTACAAGGATTGCTTTCACCATTAAATAACCCACGAAAGTTGATATGAAAGTTGAAACAAAACCAAACAAAACCATTTGTCAGCTAGGTCAAATTTTCGTCCGAGTTCTCTTTTCCGCGACCTCAGTTCTATCTAAGGGGGTGTCCTCGTGGTGTAATGGTTAAAGCGTTGAACTGCGGAATCGTAGTACGCGAGTTCGTACTCCAGTCGCACTATTACGTTCACTTTCGGGCAAATACCCTTGGGAAAGGTATGAACCCCCTTTTCCTCCCAGCTTAAATAGTACCACTACTGTTCTTCTTGGAGAATAGATTTGGCATTAAATAACCTACAAAGGTTGATATGCCATTAAACAAAGAAACCAAACCAAACCATCAGTTCTGTCTAAGGAAAAGGCACGTGACAAGAAAATTTGGTATCACTATCGTTGTAGAAGTTCCCTGGACGAAGCTGAAGACAACGTCGGACTGACTGAGGTTCTGTTTGGAATTAAGAGTTGTCTTTTTCCTATCCTGGGATTTGAAATCGGCTCGACAATTCCATTTTCCGTACCACTAACCATTACCCTACGTGTACGACCATCAAACTAAGCTATGTTTAATAAATAACTAAAAAACTCTTCGAGACCACCTATATTTTAATTGCAGCATGTGTATCAGGGAAATAAATACCTTCTTTTCTTCGACATATATATATATATATATATATATATATATATATATATATAGAGAGAGAGAGAGAGAGAGCCACAATTGCACCATGTCAGTGTTGATGCTTCGATTTCTGTAGCAAATATGATTTTATGTTGCTAAACCAACGTCTTTTGGTTAAAAATTTATAACTTTTCCTTATACCAAATCAGTTTTCTTACTTACAAGGCCCGAGAGTCAAATTTATCCTCCTCTTTTACCAATTGTTGCCAGGGAAGAGACAAGTTCTTGCCTTACCTGAAAGCATTAGCGAGAAATAAAATACAACTGTCTAGTCCACGATCAGAACTGGACTCTTTGACTTCGTTTTGACGGTAAATATTATCGCCAATGCACTTCCGAATAAATACCACCTAATTGAAAAAATAAATCAATAAAAAGACGATGACGATCAGAAGAGTCCGGGATTGCACAGGATAAGAATAACGGATTAAAGTTCATTTTATCAAATAAAAATTGTTTTTACTTGATTTCGGTACAAATGAAGCCTGTCCCTCCCACAAAGAGTGAATGAGGGGTCTTGTAGATGGCAATTCTATTTGATTTTTTAATAAATTTTACCTTGATGATCAAATTTTTGCGGGATAGGGATGTTCATTTTACTTCTACTCACAAGTGTCTCCCCTTAGATGTATTTAAAACGCTCCTTGAGCTGAAGGGAATTCACATACCAAATTTCACCAAGATTTGCCCGTTAGTCTGCAGGTAGAATGAATCCTTTCTGAATAATGTTCCTCTGACAAGCAAGGGAAGCGAATTATATGCAGAGATGATTTATGTCACAATTTTACTTGTACAGATTTATATATGTATACGCATGTAAGACTAAAAGAACTTCACATGAGACGGACATTTATCGAGGACCTAATAAATCAAAGTTAATTCTAATCATGAGTAAATTAGCTTAATTATTGATAATACGATCCCAAATAATTACTAATTCATTGAAAACGAAATGACACACATATGACACACCCGCTGCTCTTGCATAAGTCTTACTCAACCAACGCTTTATACGCCTACGCTGTGATAAAAGATCTGTGAAAGAGGTGTTGACGAAGTTAGTTGAAGCCTCACGAAGTTGAACTGGTTCAGTCTCAAAGTAAGGTCACCAATGAATTTGATAATTCGAGGATTGAAATGACAGTTGAAAGTTTAGCAGGTTTTATTTTTAAAAAAAAAGAACAGTTGGAATACAATTATTAGGTTAACCTTTCTCCTGATGACAATTTCTGCAATAAAAATGACAGTGGTCAAGTCTACGGGTATTCTACCAAATGTTTAAGTACACCCTGTCGATGGGATGACTGTACCCACTGCTGAGAGGGTAAGTTCACCCTCAAAAGTGATGTCCTAGGTATGAGACTAAACCATCTGATGGTGAGGCTCCAGTTTTAGAAATCTGGGGAATCTGGAATACCTCTTCATTACCATAACTTCAAGGTCCACTCGGACCCAGAGTGGTAGTACCTGTTAGAGTCCTATCTATCGGTCAAATAGGTTTATTTAAAAATTATTTGTATTCGATTGGGCCGTGTGCAAAAAAACTCTTGAGAAACAATTACACAAAAAATGTAAATACGAACGTACAATGAACGCAATTTCGTAACCTCTAGGCATATAATAAACCTAGACAGGTTGATATGCCGTTAAATCAATCACAATGAGATTGATAATTCAAGGATTGAAATGACAGTTGAAAGTTTAGCAAGTGTCATTCTTTTAAAACCAGCTGGAATAATCATTAGTTTAATCTTTCTCCTTATGACAATTTCTCCTCCAAAATTGACTGGGTCGAGTCTACGGCTATTCTACCAAAAGTCAAAGTACACACTGTCAATGGGGCTGGTAATACGCTGACTGCATCGCCAAGGTTAAAGTGACAGGATTGGTTGTTTGGTTGGTTCTCATTTTTACGAGTTCGGTTAAAGATGTGATCTGGGTCTAACAGATGTTTTGTTTACACAGCAGACTTGGCTTTTTAAGACAACTGATCACGAAGAAGAAAAACCCTGAATTTAAAATCTTTGGAGTGCTGATCAGAGAATCTGTAGCGCAGTGGGACACCGTTATTATATCATCAACTAATCCAAAATAAATGCATGGTGAAAGAAAGAAAGATTTGGTTTCTTTGTTTAATGGCATATTAACCTTCGTGGGTTGTTTAATACCAAAGTCATCCTTGTAGAAGAACAGTAACTGCACTATTTAACCCATAGCTGAGGAGATAAGAGATTTCATACATTTTTCCAAGCGTATTAGACCGAAAGTGAAAATGGCGCGACTGGAATTCGAACTCACTTACTACGATGTTGCAGTCCAGCACGCAAGCCCACACGTCAAGAATAAAGAAAGAAAGAAAGAAAGAAACTAAGTAAAACAAAAAAAGAAAAAGATAAACAAATTGAAATTAAATTTCTTTTTCATGACTATACATTTGTTTATTCGTTGAACAAGAATAGCAATTAAATTTCACGATGAAAAATATGTTCATATAAAAGATCCAAAATGTTACTTCGCCTTGGAGCAATGATTAGCAAGACTATCATCACAGTCTTGTGCCAGACTGAACTAAATTTAATAAATACCTATAAAAGTGCCAAAATGTCATAAGACTATTAAGCATGCTGTTAAACTTTTGGTAAACCTTTCATATTCCGTCCTACGAACAGCCAGAACGATCGAGTCAAATTTCTACAAGCACTAACAAAAAGCTATTTTCCTCAGCATTAATATATTTAGTTATATTTTTCAGAATATACGTATTCTTATTTAATTCTTTTAAGTCCTATTATTACAGTGAACAAATAGATTCGTAACTTTTATGTCAGGCTTACAATAGCTACAGTATTAAAGTAACACAGAATTAGTAGTGAGCAGGTTTTATTTCTTGAGACAGGCATAAAATATGTACTACATGAGACACGCTGGAGATAAAATGAAAAAAGAAGGGTGGAGTAAATGGACAGCACCAATAAAATGTAATAAATGGAAGGTTGGAAGGAAAGGAAAATAGAAGACAACATTAAAAAAATGACATGTAAAAAAAGAAATAAAAAGATAAGCAGATTGAGGTAGGATTTGCAAAAAGAAGGAAAGAAGAAAAAACTTTAAAAAATTATTTGTAGAAAGAAAGAAAGAAAGAAAGAAAGAAAGAAAGATTCACAATTGAAAGAAAAGAGAGAGAAAATTAAGATGGAAATTTTACAAAAGAAGGAGTAAAACTCGAAAGAAATAAAAAAAAACAAATAAGTAAAAGAAAGAAAGAAAGAAAGAAAGAAAGCAAATTGACATGGCATTTTGAAAAAAGAAGAAAACTCGAAGAAATGATTAAGAAAAAGAAAGAAGCCTAGATTAGTCAAAGAAAGAAAGAAAGAAAGAAAGAAAGATGTAAAGAGAAAAAGACGTAAAAGAATGAAAAATATACGTAAACAAAAGAAAAAAATCATATAAAAGAAAAAAGAAAGGTTAGACATAAAAAGTAAACAAAGAGCTTAACAAAGGAAGGCATAAGTTTTTTTAAATGATTGATAAATATAAGAAATAACCAAAACAATCCAACTTAATTACATATTACAATGTGAAGAGGCTATTCTAAAAGACACGGTATCTGTCCTCTGGGTCCTTTTTTTTTTTTTTAGCTGGGATGAGGATTCAAACCGCTTGTACTTCTTTTCCTCTTGTCAATCACCCCTTCGTCTCCCAAAACCACTCACTCGGTGAAATAAAGACTTCTTAACATTACGTAATTGAAATCTCTTACTCCAAGAACATTTATTGCACTAACAATATATTTGGGTTTTAATATCGCGTGTGTCACCACTCGATGGTTGTACAAACTGCAGAAGTAAATACTTAAGAGTTTATTCATATACATTCTTGTACGTACGCCCACGCCCTATACGAACACATGTGATGTGTGCGTTGTACGAGAACGTCGTTACAATTATAATTTATTTATTATATAGAAACTATGAAAAATAATTGAGTACGCAAATTTACAAAGCGGAGACAAACTATTGTAGTCTGCGGTGGCGGCTAAAAGAAAACCTAATACATGGTGTTTCAGAAAAAATGATATTTCGTAATCTAATATCTTGACCAATTCTCGTTTAAATTTTAACGGCAAATTTTAATTGAAAATTTTATGATTAATGTTTTATGTTTTTTCTTTTCAGGTATAAAAATACCGTTCATAGGAAAAGAAAAGGCGTTTAAACATTAAAATTGTAAGGTTTGGTGTGGTTATTATTTGTTTTGTAGGTTGTCGTCGGTGTCGTTGTTGGTCTATGGTCTTTGGGTTTGGGTTTAAGTAGCTGACTCTTTTTTTTTTTTTCTTACTATTTAACTTGTTGGCTTCTTTGTCTGTGGAAGGCTGCAAGAGAATTTAAGAAGGAAGGAGACGAAGATACCGTTCAGCTCAAACTTTATTTTGGGGTTTAACGACTATTTAGTGGACGGGAAATTCTTCCTGAAACCAGTAAATATAGTTGCGTCTCCTAGACAAGGTGTTAAAATATACAAAGAGTCATTTTTGGCTGGTTTATGAAGTTGAGGTTTGTGGTATGTCCAGTTGGCAAACAGTTGTGCTACTTTCCTGGCAGCCGAGTGAAAGAGGTTCCTTCCAGTACTAGCGATGAAGTCTGAAGTGAGAACGGATTTCTCTTTAATACCAGTAGGTGTGTCTTTCTAGAATGCGCGAATTTCGCTTCCGGTCAGAGGCTTTTGGGAACTGCTACATTTTTTAAATTTATTCTATTTTATTTTTTCTAACTCCACAGTTGTTTCTACACATGCTGTTAAAATTTGAGATTATTTCAACGAGAATTAGTCTAGTTATTGAATTACGAAATGATTTCACAATTTTTCTGATTTGGTATTAGTGGTTTACTTGTTGTTGTTTTTGTTTTTGCTTTTGTTTCTTTTTTTGGTGGGGGGGTATCGACCATTGTAGGTTATTAAATGCCAAATCCTGTTTATACATATTTATTAAATATATATGATTTGTAAACACATTTTTTGATAAGATTTTTAAATAAGTCATTTTTTGCACACAGTTAAATGGTTTTAAGTATTTCTATTTACTACCAATCATTTGCCAGAACACAGCTAAATGGACTCAAGTATAGCTATATAATAATCACAAATTTAACATAAGTCATTTGTTTGCATGCAATTTGTTGGTAATTTCATTTTTAGAATGAGTTAGAACTGATTCATATTCACAATAGTATTGCTATTGCTTTTACACAGTTAGATAGTTTCAATTATTGCTAACACTTATAATTCAATTCAATTTTAATTGGAGTAGGTCCTCATGGTGTAATGGTCAAAACGATGAACTGCGGAATCGTAGTGAGCGAGTTCGTATTCCAGTTGCGCTATTACGTTCGCTTTCGGGCAAATACCCTTGGGAAAGGTATGAACCCCCTTATCCACCCAGCTATGGGTTCAATAATACCAATACTGTTCTTCTAGGAGAATGGCATTAAATAACCTACAAAGGTTGATATACCATTAAATAAAGAAATCAAACCAAACCAATCAATTTTAATCATTTGTTTGCTCACAGTGAAGTGTTTACAAGAATTGCTATTTAATTATAATTATTCTATTTAACACTATTCCTGCATTTACACACAGTCAAATGGTTCCAAGTATTGCCATGTAACACAAACAATTCAATTTCGGCACACAGTTAAAGAGTTTTAAGTATTACGATTTCACACTAATAATTCTATTACTCAGTTGTATGCACACAGTTAAATGATTCCAAGCATTGTTATATATCATTAACAATTCAATTATATATCAGTCATTTGTTTACACATAGTTAAATGTTCAAACAGTTCTATTTTTAACAATTCAATTTAACATAAGTCATTTGTTTGCACTCTGTTTAAATGTCAAAGAGTTCTATTCGACCCATAGATAGGACCCTATTGCCATTGCTCACAAGTCCACTCCGGGACAGAGTGGACCTGTGAGCAATGGCAATGAAGAGGTACTCCACGTTTCCCAAATCTCCAATCCTGGAGCCTCACCATCAGATGACTTTATCTAGGATACTCGTTGGGGGATTCTTACCCCTTTGTAGAGATGCTGTCGGTGTATTCTACAGACCAAGCTGACTGGGAAGCAATTTTTATGAAACATCCTGAATATTATATAGTTTGATGTCTATCAATTAACTTTTTTGAAAAATAAATGCCATTAATTTCTATAATTCAATATAATTTGTATAAAGTACATTTTATTAAGCCATAATGTTCAGAAATTAAAGATCAATATTTTTTCTAAATAATTTTTTTAAGTGAACAGCTCTTAATTATGCTACAACCTTGTTGGCAGGGATTAAAATACATTAACTGAATCCCTTACAAAGAGGTAAGACCTCTCCCTCCAAAAAAAACAACAAAAAAAAAAAAAAACGAGGAGGTTACTAGTTATAACACAAAACTGCATCTGATAGTAAACCTCCATTTTTGGAGTTCTTGGGAATGCGGACTATCCATTATTGCCATTACTCCCGAGTCCACTCTGACCCGGATAGATAGTACCTATTACAGTCCCATCTTTCGGTCAAATATATCTGTCTGAAAATCATTTGTATTAGATAGGAATACTTAAAACCGTACAACTGCGTACAAATTATTTGTATTCAATAGCAATACTTGGTAACTTGGTAGAATAGTTACTTGAAGCTATAATTATTTAATTTGGTTTGGTTTGGTTCTATAGCATATCAACCATTGTTGGTTATTTAGTGCCAATCCAGTTTTATACATATAAACAATTTTATTTCAAACTATTCAGTTTAGCATAGGTGCGCAGTTTAAATGTCAAAGCAGTTCTATTTCAAACAATTCAGTGACATAAGTCCACAGTTTAAATGTCAAAAACATTCAAACTGTGTACTTATCGCTGAATTATAATTATGAAAACTAGAAGTCAGTTCAAGTTTCACGCAGTGTATACATAATCATCAAACAAAAATGTGGGAAAAATGTTTAATCTCTCGTAATTACAGTTATAGTCGTGTATTCAGATGGAAGTGCATGACACTCACACGCACACACACATCTCTCTCTCTCTCTCTATATATATATATATATATATATATGTCCCGTGACTTACAAATATTTGTGTATTAAGCACTGTGACTATTTTAGGAATTAGAGGCGCTTTTAGTCTCAAGTTTTGAAAAGTATGTGAAAATTATAGTACAGAAAAATGATTGAATCTGGATCTTTGAAGCATAAAAATCAGTGTTATATGTCCATTATAGCCACCTTGGCGTTTTTATGAACAGAGAAAGTATTTTGTTGAGATGTAATTCTGCTGATGTCTCTACTGTTTTTATCTCTCCTGCTTAATATAAATCATGCAGACAGATTTGAAAAAAGTGCAACTGTAAACAATGTTTCCCGTTGCCAACCGTTATATATTTTTGTTGCAATTTTCTCATACAAACAAATTACTGTTATTTACTAAGCTTTGTTTAGTCTTGATTGCTTACAGCACCTGCTTTTACTAAATGGTTACCCACATAAGTGCTGAACAAACTAGTTGCTTAACTTCGGTTATCTGATGGGAACCAGTGTTTTAAATGTGACTTGACCGTAAGTCGCAAACAAGTCTTATTGAATGTGACAGACAAGGAACATGTTATTAACTTTGTATTCTACTTTCTTTGTTTCCTTACAAGGGAACATAGCTATTTACCAAGTTTTGCTTAGTTGTAGCACAAGGCCTGGAGTGTGAGGCATATCAGTATTAAAGCAGAGCAAGAACTCCACCTAATTTTTCTTCCAGGTCCAAGAGCTTTCGATCTTTTTTCGACGTTTATTTATTTTTAGCCCTTTTACAATTACATTTTTTTAAATCCTTGTAGAGTGGACGAATTATTTTCAGCAAATTTACAAAATAGATGGTCTGCTCGATTATATATATAAAAAAAAAAAAAACAAACAAAATATGATAATTTGATCAGCAATTGTGTGTCATAGCAAAATAGCATGACAATTTTTAAAAAAAGCATTCACTTTTAACTATGATATTTTACAAAACAATCTTTACACAAACCTGCACCAGAGTAGGACCTCTTAGTAATGTTTCTATACTCTAACATCTAATTGGACAACAATCATTTGTGTTGTATAGTACAATAGCATGAAAACAATGTCTTATTCACTTTAAACTATGATATTTCGCAAAATAAGAATTAAATTGGTTAACAAGCACTCAATAGGAAAATGCCTTAGATTGAGCTATTGCAAAAATTATGTTGCTCTACCTACGTACCATGGGAAACAAAAATGTTACTGTCTGCAAAAGGGTCCAACTTTCTCATCAGTTGTTGCCTCAAGGCTTAATATTGGAATATATAACAACTTTATTATAAATCTGGCACAAAAGAACATGTATAGGGTACCCAATAAAGATCAAATTTTGTACAGTAATAATGTTCCGCAAGACTAACTAACTAACCACCATTCTTGGGTGGAGCTTCTAAAGAATTCACATTGATAAGCATAATTCCCTGTTTAGAATTGCTGGCAACACTTAATATATTCAGTGCTAAAAAGGCATTAATTAATGTGTATGGTGAGGAAACAATTGATGAAAAAGGTTAAACCCTTTTTGCAGGCAGATAAATTTTTTAAATCCTTATAGAGTGGGCAAATTATTTTCAGAAAATTTGCAAAATAGAGTTATATTCAAACAAGTCAAGTAATCATATATATATATAAAAAACCCAAACAAAACATGATAATTTCATCAGCAATTTTTCCTCCAGATCTAAGCGCTTTCGATCATTTTTTTTTTTTTTTTGACGTTTATTCATTTTTAACCCCTTCAAAAGAACATAATGTTTTGAATTGGTAAACAAGCAGCCAATAGGAAAATGCCTTACATTGAGTGACAGCAAAAAAAAAAAAAAAAAAAGGATAAAAATGTTAATCCGCGGTTGGTGACAAAAATATCACTCTGTCTCCAAAAGGTGTGAACAATTAGACCAATAGATTTCCTCCATTTCACAATGTAATTCAAATTTTATATCCCAGAAGAGAAGAGCTGAAGACAGCTTCACATTTCATTTTGTCCGAAGACATAAATAGTCATGTCTTATTCTTGTTCTTGGTATGGTTGTGTTTTATGGCATCTCAACTCTTTTGGATTATTTAATGCTAAATCCTGTTTATATATATATATATATATATATATATATATGTGTGTGTGTGTGTGTGTGTGTGTGGTGTCTTTAATAAGTTTCCAGACTTTTTTGTACGGGTATTTAAAATTGTCGTAGAATCTTGAATATTAAGTATGTTATTGCTATACATCTTATGATATGACTGACCAATTTTTATGATTTCAGATTCAAAGGAACAGCTACAACAGGAATTAGAATACACCCTACTAAAGTCTGATTGTCACTGCCTGTGAATTTCAAAAATGCAATTTGGACGTGAGGACAATTTAGAAGAACGATATGCAATAAAATTATGTTTTAAACTTGGAAAAAATGCCACAGAAACGTATGGAATGCTTCAGACTGCTTTTGGCATAAGAGATTCAAGGAAGGCAGGGTGTCTGTGAGGGATGATGAGAGGTGTGGGAGGAAGTCAATAGACCAGAGTTGATTGGCCAAAGGGTTAGGGTTAAGGTTACTATGTTGAGGTTTTAAGGGAGTTCAGCAAGAGATTCCGTCGGAAGAGGCCAGCACTCTGCAAATCGGGTCGGTGGCATTTCCACCAGGACAATGCACCAGTCCACAACTCCATCCTTGTCACAGACTATTTGACCAAGATGGGCATCAAAACAGTTCCACACCCTCCCTATAGTCCAGACTTTACTCCCTGAGGCTGTCGTTATGAGACAATTGAGGAGATGAAAGAGGCTGTGGCGGAGGCCATTGATATGCTCACACAAGAGGACTTCCATGGTTTTTTGCCCGAACGCCTTCAAGGATTCTACGGATAGTCAATATTTGTGAGGTTGTGGATCTATTTCTCCGGAAGCCATTTTGGTTTTTCCTAAGGATGTTGTCTATTTTGGGTTCTATGCGGTTTCGTAGTAGGGCATTGTAGATTTTGGCTGCTATGGATGTAAGTGTTATCCCTCGGTAGTTCTTGGCTAATCCGAGGTCGCCTTTTTTAGGGAAAGGAAGGATGCATCCCTTCATCCATCTCTCTATCCTATTTTGACTATAGACTGCGTTGCATTGCCGGAGCAGTATATCGTCGAATTGTCTAGTCTTCCACACTTCTGGGGGGGATCTCGTCCAGCCCTGCAGCTTTCCTATTTTTAATTTTTTTAAGAACCGAGTCGAGTTCTTCTTTGGTGAAAGGACCTACTTTAATGTCTAATTGCTTACTGACAATTCTAGTGATCGGTTCATATATATATATATATTCATTACTCTTTTTTGACCTGTTTGTCTGATGTTTTCCACATCGCTGGACACAATGAGCTTTCATTTGCTTTTTATCTCCCCCTTCTCCATATTGGCCCGAATCACTTGACAGTTAAATCTTCCAGTTATTTTTGAGATCTTCTCTGAGTCCTCGTTTCCGGCCACTCGGATACCACTTGATAATTGCACGAGTCTACCTGTGGTCTTTGAACCATGTGCCGTCCGGCCAGCAGAACCTCTGCTTTGATACTCCATAATCACGTCCTTCACTCCACTCCGCTCTCAAATTACCTTGCTTTTGGTATGCTCACACAACGATATTCTCAGCATGAACCTTTTCATAGCCTCTGTAATGTAACCAGTTGTTATTGTTCATTCTTTGTCGTAGCCCATTTTTCTCTTACGTATTACATCACCGGCAAAACGGCGCTATAGAAGAGATTGGCACGTAGGGTCTCGTCCAGCCTTGCCTTGAGCACATCTTTTATCGTGGTAAATGCTTTCCACCCCGACCTTATTCCCCGTGATATTTCCGCATCCATGTCTCGGAACATATCTAACATCCTTGCTAAGTAGGCAACTCTTCCACTTCCTCGATTTCATCGCGTCTCACCTCTATACGGTCCTGATAACGTGTTTTGTTATTTTAAATGTTGATGTCTATTTTGGAATAAACTATATTTGTTGGTGTAATATACAGTTTTAAAGCGCGAATTTTGTTCCGCTGATTTATGACAAAGGTTTTGTGTTCCTTGTTTATTTTTGTTTCTGATATACAAATAAATTCTACATAATTGATTTCTCTACACTCCCTGGTTTATTTACAAGTGTATATATTTATCCAACTCTTCCACCGCAGCCAGGATGGGACACAAGGTCAATTTTTATGTAAAGTTAAGCTGGTTTGAATTCAAAGTTTTTCCTTCTCCAATACTGGTTGTCTAATCAAGGTTAAAGAACCCAGTCTGCTCTATAATTTATATATAGCTGATGAGAAGAACTGATAGATTCATGCCTTTCCCGAGTGAAGCATAACTAGCGTTGCCGATTCCATTTCCGACGACAATAACCGTTACACTAATCGTGCATCCATTATGTGACCGATTAAATTTTTTAATTGGTTGGTGGTTGGTTGGTTGGTTGGTTTAATGGCATATCAACCTTCGTGGGTTATTTAATGTCAAAACCGTCTTTATAGAAAGACAGTTGTGGTGCTATTTAACCGATAAGTGGTGAGATTATTAGTCCGAAAATGAACGTAATAGCGCAATTTGAATTCGAACTCACTCAATATATTTTTTAAATTTTATTTATATCTATCTATAAAAAAGAATTCAAGGAAGAATGAAATATTAAAGTCCAGATTTTTTTTTTATCTGCGAAATACATGAAAGAAACTGTTAAAATCAAAAATGGTAAAAAAATGCAAATTTGAGTGATTTTATTGTTCGAGTTCAAAATGTGACGTAAAACAACTGAAACTACCGGAATGTCAACCAAGCATTTAACCAGGAGAATATCAATGAAGTCTGGTCCGTTCTTATTTTGTGCAACAAAAACGACCCATTTCTTATCACACAGCGACATGCGACGAAAATGAATTGCATACAACCAATGGAGTTCCACACAGTGTGACCAAGAAAAGATTTTCGTCACTATTTGGTGGTCGGCAAGTGGAATCATCTTCTGCAGTTTCTTTAACTCTAAAAAAATAATCGTAACATAGAAGTCATCATCATCATCATGTCATGTTGTCAAAACAGATTTCCCTGACCCTCTCTCGCCATCCATCTCTATCGTCCATCGCTCCTGGCAGGTCTTCCAGGCTACATCCTGTATCGGCATAGAGTTGCTGTAGATATGTTCTTGCTGGTCGTCCAACACTTTCTCGTCCGTGTGAAGGGGTCCACAGCAGTACATCGTTTATGAGTTCGCCCTTACTTCTCCAGCCGTGTCCTGCATGTCTGGTTCGTCTAATTTGGATGGTTTTCGTGATGGGTGGTAAGTGGCCGTACAGCTGCTATTGTGTAGGGTTTTGCCTCCAGGACTTGTTCAATAAAGCTCGAAGCATTCTTGTGTAATTGCCACTAAGCTTTTTCTCCATACGTTTAGTTAGTGTCCACGTGGGGCATCCATATAGCAGTATTGATATGACCGCTTGACAAGCAAATTGACAAAATGCATCAGTAACTGAAACGTTTACGTCAAACATTGATTAATAAATTCTTTTTTAATTCTTCTCCGTGACAATTCTTTGGAGTAAGGAAACGAACTGAGCTACGAAGCTCTATCTCTCCCAGCCTACTCACCATACGTCTTCCTGATCGACTATCACTTTTTCAAATATCTCAACAAATTTCTGCAAGAAAAGGTTTTCAACAACCAAGGAGTCAATCAAAACGTCTTCGACGAATTCGTCTGTTCGATTGCTTCAGAGTTCTATGCTATCGGAATAAATACATTTGTTTATTGTTGTTATTTACTAGGCTTAGATTAGTCTGATACACAGGTCTTAACTTGATTACAAAACTCTTTATTGTTGACAACAATCTGCAAATTCTATTTGGATAAATAAAGTTTATTCTGATCTGATTTATTCTGCTTGAAAATTCATGTTAGAAATCATGATTATTTTTGCACCATTCTATTTATCTGTAAAGTTCAAGTTACATTTTTACGTGATACCAATCCTTTGGTTTTCATAAGCCTTTCAGTCTTGAAATGTAAACTGTGGTTAGATAAACATCTTCTGATGATGACCTAAAGCCGAACTAACAAATTTTAAAAAAACTTTTTACCGACGTTTATGTACCTATTCTTTCCTTCATACCAAGTGGACAACTCTTCGCAGCTAACCAGCCACATGGAAATCTGATCTCTTATAAAATAAAAAAAAATTTCTCCAAAACTGTGGCTGTGTCAGTACTATTATATGGATGCACCACCTGGACGCTAACGAAACCCATGGTGAAAAAGCTTAATGGAAAGTACACAAGAATACTAGGTGCTGTTTTGAACAAATCCTAGAAGCAGCACTCCGCAAAACAGTTGCTGTACAACCACTTACCTCCCATCTCACAAACCATCCAAGTAAGATGAACGAGACATGCAGGGCAATGCTAGATAAGTAAGAACAAACTCATAAGCGATGTTCTCAAATGGACTCCTGCACATAGACACGTCAGTATTGGCCGATCAGCAAGGGCTTAAATACATCACCTCTGTGCGGACATTGGATGCTGTCTAGAAGAACTGCCAAGGGCGATGGACGATAGAGACGAATGACAAGAGAGAGTCAGAGAACTCCGTGCTATGAGCAAAACTTGATGATATATATATATATATATATATATATATAGAGAGAGAGAGACAGAGAGAGAGGAGAGGGTAAAGAGAAAATATTGTGGCAGCAATTTTTATTGAAGACAATAGACAAGCCTTTATGCTTTTTTGTGAGTTTTTCCTGTTCGCGTATTTGTTGTCGCGATTGGTTGTCAAAATTATATAAGAACTGTTCAAACTTCTTAATGTACGTAATTATATAAGTTTCGAGTTGTCGACGGCCATTGTTTAAAAAATGAAATATTAAAAGCTGATACTTTTATATAGACCGTAGTGTCTATGAATTTTTGCATTGAATTTAACGATGTATTAGACTGTTCTTATATAATCTCGACATCATACTGACATTTTGACATCAGACTGAGTCAACCAATAAGAAGACAGGAAAAGCTAACAAAAAGCATTATAAACATGAACTGTATATTGTTCTCAGTAATAATGACTGCCTCTTCTTTACAGAAGGTTATCCCAATCCCACAAAGAGTGCCCGTGGGCACGCATGTGGCTCTTCAAGCCAATCCCCCATTGCAAACTCTACCGCATATATGATAAAGGAAAGACCTGCTTTAAGCGTTGACATGAACCCCATTCACTCTCACATGGCTTCTCAGTCCTGTTGCAGAACCACATATTTTGTCATAGAATTGATACGAATAACCTGTAGGTTGCGGAGAAAGGACCTGTCCATAATCAGCCTGCCATTGTTTGCTGTCATATCTCTTGTAAATCCGGCTTTGAACAAACGGACCCTACTGCTGATGATACAAACATGTTTAGGCTAAAAAGCATCTGGGACCGAGGCCAAGTCCTGTTTCCAAAATGACCGTTTTAAAATTGTGTGTTTTATTCTCCGTATTTCAAATACTTTACAACCACCACAGATCACTTTTTCCCCAAATGATCGATTTTCCATCATCCATCCTCAGTCTTTAACATTTTCATTAAGCACCAGAAGATTGTTTTTGACAACATCCTTAAAATGTTCCTTTGGTTTATGCCTTGGATGTTTACCACATTATAAATCTCAGTAAGGTAATCCAATAAGAATTGTGCAAGAAATTGAAATGTGACCATAGTACCGAACGGTAGATGCACAAACCAAATCCATCCTGGAGAATGAGATGCATAAAATTCTCTGAGATTTTGAGATACAAACATCACCTGATCCCGGCCAGGAGACCAGACTTAGTGATAAGTAACAAAAAAAGAAAGAGTGTGTATTTGCCATCCTAGCGGATCATAAAATGAAAATCAAAGAAAATGAAAAGAGAGACAAGTACTTAGACCTTGCCAAAGAACCTGGAAAGTTGTGGAACTTGCGAGTGACGGTGATACCAATAAGGATTGGTGCACTTGGAGCTGTTCCCAACGGATTGGAAAGAGGCAAATCCAGACTACCAAGACTAGTTGTTTGTTGTTGTTGAGGGTGACCCGAAGGCTCTCTTTTTAATGGCTACTCCATTCCCAGGATTGCTTCACTTTACCCTTGATCCTCATCTTATAGTGTTGAGTGCTAAGCAAGGAAGCAGCAAGTACTTGAAAGAGGTGGCTATGGGTCAGTTGTGTTGAGAAAAACAAGACTTTGAGTGTTCTTGAGTTAACACGAAACTGCGTCTGATGGTGAAAATCGAGTTCGGGGAATGTGGAATACCCCTTTCATTACCATAATTCTCAGGTTCACTCTGACCCGAGATGGTAATACTAGTTAGGGTCTCATCTATGGGCCAAACAGAACTGTTCAATTGTTTACTAAGGATTATTATTATTAGTTAATTGAAACCATACAGCTGTGTGAAAATTGTTCGTATTAGATAGGAATACTTGACAAATAGAATTACTATTGTTAAATAGCAATACTTGAAAGGATTTAACTGTGTGCAAACAAAGGATTTATATCAAATAGAATTATTAGTGTAAGATAGCAATACTTGAAACTATTAACCTGTGCGCTAACAAATGAGCTCTAACTCGTTTGGAAATGCTTGTCTACAAACTATTCGCTGACAAATAACATATATATATATATATATATATATATATATATATATATGAATTCGGGGGTTACCTGAAGGTCCCCTTTTCAATAGGTACAACATCGAGGTGTAGGGGAGGGTGCCATTCCTTTCCTTGGATTGCTTGACTTACCTTTGATCCATACCTTATAACATTGAGTGTTATGCATGGAGGCACCAAGTACCATTTTTTTAGTCTTTGGTATGACTCAACCTGTATATATATATATATATATATATATATATATATCTTACCCGGTGTAGACAGCTACTTAAACTAGTAAATCTATATTTCAGAATAAATTCAGCTATAATGAATAAACATCAAAGCATTACTTGTTTTATGTTTAAACAATGTATTAATTAAAATGCTCCAAATATGTAATAAACTGTATACATTCTGTGGGATGTTGCACATAGGGGAGTGGATGGTCTTCTGAATAGGAAAGGAATTAAATACGGTCTTTTTTTTTTTTTTGGTTGGCTGGTTGGGGATTAACGTCAACTCTGGAAGGTTATTTAATGCCAAATTTTTATTATCTATCTATCTATCTATCTATCTATCTATCTATATGTGTGTGTGTGTGTGTGTGTGTGTGTGTGTGTGTGTGTGTGTGTGTGAACGGATAGTTTGTAGATAAATATTTTTATTTGAAAAGGAATTGTTAAATCGTGAAGCAAAGGTTATGCGATAAAGTGTGCCTTGTAACTCGTATATATATATATATATATATATATATATATATATATATATATATATATATATATATATATATATATATATATGCCAGATTGACGTTTGCAATTATATATTCAGTTTCAGTATCCACACTTTCTACAATATAAGATCTATTTAAGGTGTTGGTTTATCCTTGGGGGGGTTGCATTGTTTTGTTTTTTTTTTGTTTAATATTTATTTATTTTATTATCATTTTTAGGACGAGGTGTGGTTTTATTCTTGATGCTGAGGGATGATGTGGTGTTTGATAGTTTCAGTCGTTTTGGGGGTATGATTTATTTTGGATAGATCAGAAGTTTGGCTGAAGTAGTAAGAATATGCTTTGGTTTTTCATTGTTTGCTTTGGCATTTGGTTTTGAATTTGTGATATGGGTTTTTGTTTATCTATTTTGGGAATTGGAGGGCAAATTGGTGATCTGTTTGGTCTTCCCTTTTCGGAATTTGTTTCAGTTGGAAATTCTGTCTTATAGTTAAGATAGTTATTTTCAACAACTTGATGTTCGAGTCCATGTCAAAGTTATGATTTCGAGAGTTTATTTCCATCATAGGATAACCCTCTACACTTGGAATAATAGTGCAGCACAATCTTCAAAGACTCCCTCCTCATAAGACCTTCCACTTTGTCTGTTTTTCCGGTTGGCTGGGTCTGTATAATACACCGACTGCTTTTCTACCTCCCTCAACGAGTGTCCGGAGTATGACACTAAATAATCTGATGGTGAGGTTCCAGTAATGCTAAAGTTTTGAGGAATGCGGATTACCCTTTCATTGCCATCACTCCTAGGTCCACTCTGGTACGGAATGTTAGCACCTGATAGGCTCCTAAGGGTCAAATAGAACTAAACTGTGTACTTATCCTAAACTGAATTGTTTGAAATAGAACTGTTTTTGACATTGAAACTATGTACTTATGCTAAACTGAATTGTCTTGAATAGAATTTTTTATTGGTATTAAAATGGATTTGGCATAAATAACTTACAATCGTTGACGTGCCATAAAACCAAACTAAACAAAACCACCTTGTCTATTGGGCTTAGCGTATACCGGCTGTATCAGTGGATGATTTGTAAGACCCCTCGTCAAAATAGGGGTGTCCTGGATACAACACTAAACTGCATCTGATAATGGGGATCAGCAGAGTGTAGAATATCGCTTCATTGCATTCGAGTCCATATCAAAGTTAGGATTTCGAGAGTTTATTTCCAACATAGGATAACCCTCCACACTTGAAATAATAGTGCAACACAATCTTCAAACACTCCCTCCTCATAACACCTTCCATTTTATCTGTTTGCTCAGTCGGTTGGTGCTATATAATACATTATAAGCTGTGTGGGGCTGTATTCACTTCAAGATTCACTCTGACCAAGAATTCTACTACCTTTTAGGGTCCTATCTATGAGTCAAATAGATCTGTTTAAAAATTATTCGTATTTAATAGGACCGTGTGCACGAAAAATTTCTTAAAACAACTGCACAAAAATAACCTTAGACGGAGAGATATGCCGTTAAAATCGATCACTCAAATAGAAATCACGTAGAATTTTGCGTAGGTGCATACTTATTTTTAGTTACAAAGGTTCAATAAAGACGAGTTTGAATGAATAATGCGAAAAAATATCCATTTTGATTATCTGCAAGAAATAACAAAATCGTGGCTTAGAAGAAAATTAACTTTTTATTTCATATTTTTAAATGTTGCGTGAGTACTTAGATATGAGCGACAATGTATACGAATTCATAAAAATATAACCATATATATAATCATAGGTATATTATTATCTAAATATAATCATACATATGTCATCATGTATATAATCATATAAATATGTAAAAAATTATAAATATATGATCATATAGACATATATAATCATAAAAATGTAATCATGTATATATAATTATACTAATACAATCATATATATATATATATATATATATATATATATATATATATATATATATATATATATATATATATATATTATTCAATATTCTAAGATGAATAGGTCCACGAAGAGATTTGTATTTTTTAAGATTCTTTCGCTTTTATATTCGTGTCTGTTTCCATCTAATTGCTTTCGTCAGAGAATATATATGCCAGAAGGCCTTGTGAATGGGGTATTCAATGAGACTTGAACTCACTCGTGTTTGAAGTTTTTATATAATTATATATGTGTGTGTTTATATATGTATATAGATATAATCATATATGTATTCGTATATATATAACGATATATATATATGATCATATGTATAATGACGTATATATAATATTATACGTATAATCATATATATATATATATATATGTGTGTGTGTGTGTGTATATAATCATGTACATATAATCCTATGAATATAATCATACATATATAATCATATGTAAAATCATATATGAATAGTCATATATATATATATATATATATATATATATATAATCATATATACGATCATATAAATTTAATCATATATCCATAATCATTTAAATATAATCGTATACATATGATTATGTACATACATAAATACAATTATCTTTATTATCACATATATATAATCATATATGTACAATCATATATATATAATCCTATAGGCTTCCTGATGATCCGATAAGGTGAAATTTTAGTAGAAGATTTCCGACTCGCGATTTAAGTTAATTTTATTATCCTATATATATATATATATATATATATATATATATATATATATATATATATATGTGTGTGTGTGTGTGTGTGTGTGTGTGTGTGTGTGTGTGTGTGTGTGTGTGTGTGTGTACGTATCTATATATATACAATCATATATTTATAATCATATATATAATTATATTTAAATGCGCAACAAGAGGCACTCTTCAAAACTAAAAGGTGGTTTCTCTTTGGTATTGTGACTAACGTGTAGGACTGTGACATTTTTGTAAACGTGTTCGAACTCTAGTCGTGCTATCGCGTTCGTCATCGGTTTAATACTCTAGGGATAAGTACCCACTTATACCCTACAACTATGGGTCAAATAGTATTACTATTGCCCTTCTATAAAGATGACTTTGGTATTAAATAACCCACAACGGTTGATATGCCATTGAACAAAGAAACAAAAAAGATCAAAATGAAGAATCATAAAACAATAAAATTTCCGCAGAACACAAGTCTAAAGACCTAATTGCGCAAAAAGTATTTAGTCTACAGCCTAATTGATAAGAAGAATTTATTAAAAGTTGTGAAAAGTGTGCGAAAATATGTTTTCCTGTTTATTTCCCAAAATCTGCCGGAGTAAGAGAAAGTTGCCGAGGAAACAGAAATGTTATATCTTTTTTCCTGAGCCCTCACCTACCCTCTAATAAGGTTAGGTGACATCACAGAGTACATGCTGGAAATTTCCTTCAAGAACATTCTAAAAAGAAAAAAATAATAAGGAAATAACGTGGCTAGGATTTTCTTTTTATTTATTTTTTAATTTAAGGTTACCGCTATTTCCGAATGAAATATTAGTTCCTGTTTGTCGTTATAGTATGCATGTTTGGTCTTTAATTATTATCTCTACGAGCGGATATTCACTGGAACATGTATAATAACTGCACAAATTTAAAATATAAATAACTTTCTGAGATAAATTGCAGTCGATTTATTTTTCGATTTTAAAGTTCGGCAAATTAATAACAACACTTACACCAAACAAAAATAAATTAAATATATCCTTACAATACCAAAGAAATCTTTTTTCTAGAAATTGGGAAAATAAACGATTTGGTTTTATGAAGTATGTAACTCACTTTTGCAGGTATTTAACTTATGTTTGAAAAATGTTTCGTTACTTTTTCAGTTGGGAGATGTTCACTTGACAATAAGACTAACGTTACCGGTTTGGTTTGGTTTGGAAGCTATCAAAAACATTTGTTGTTCTAAAGATTAAGACGGAAATGACCGGCTGGTTAAAGAAATTTCGCTAAGGTTACAAAAACCTCGACGATAAATCAAGGTTAGGTAGAGCTAAAACCGTTGATTCTGAGGTCGTGCTTCCTGAATTGGTGGAATGTTTAATTCGTTAGAGGGAAGCTCTGTCGAGTTGTCCTCATGGACTGAAGATAAAACATATCTTGGGACGCGTGGGAAGTCGTTCTCTTATCATGGAGTTGCTCCTTAAGAGAAGCTGGTTTCTTGTTGCGCCAAACCTGAATCGGTCTTAACTAGAACCGACCTGGGCGACAGTCTGGTATACTTTGTCTCGACTGGTTTGAGGTATCTTTATACTAACCGGCAGTCCTTTTTCAAAGAAGGGACGCTCTATGATTCTATGAAGTTTCTCATGATTAAGTTTTTGATTGGTTTTGAGGCGAATGTCCGCCTTTCTGTGTTCCAGTTTTCCAAGGCTTGAGAACAGTTCTGGGAATTTTTTTTTGTACTGGCGCCTTTCGATTTTGACCATAATAACGGCTTTCATCAGATTTAGGGGTTTAAATACTGGTCCTCCTAGCAATGGCTCTTTAAGGTTCTCAACAACATACGGGTCTTGTTATAAGCTGGCTTTTTCCGTGGCTAGTGTTGCCTCCACTTCATTTCCTAATGACCAAGTCCGTACAGCCTCTTGTTTTTTTGGTTGGATGAGTAGGGAATTTCTTTTTGAAATACTGGTCCCGGACTACATCCACGTCTGCACCTGTATCTAGACTAAAATTTAAAATTTTGGTGGCGAGCTCAGTGTTTTGACAGCCAATTGGCAGTATTAACTTCTCTAACTGCATACACGTTTTCCAGATTCACTGAACCTAAAAATTATAACTCTTCTTTTTACTCTTTTATTTCTCTAACTCTTAACTTTTTGTTTCTGCAAACGCTAAAATAATGCCCCTTCTGCGAACAAATTTTGCAAGGAGCTTCTTTTACTGGGCAGTCATTTCTACTGTGTGCTGAAAATTGTCCACAACGCATTCCATTACAACAATTTTGATGAAAAAAAATCTTTTTCTTTCCTTTTACGCTTAGTTACCACAATTTTTTTTCGGTCCTTGACACAATTGCTGACACCATATAGTGTCTTGTGAACTGGGTTTAGCAAGAAAAAATGAAGAGACTAGAGATGGACACGTATTGCCTATAGTAGCAGTAATCCTTTATTGACAAAGTACCGGAAATTAAGAAAGGTATGTAACTTATCGCTTAGGGAACTGGGGACATTACCCTATAAGCAATTTTATTTTAATTGTAATGAAACATTCTCACTTAGAGACCGTTACACAACCGCTGCTGAAAATAACTATAAAATGTTTTTATAAAGTAATCGCTGATAAAAAAAAAAATTGGCAATCAAAAATATAACATGGAAAATTAATAATAAAACAGTTATTCATTTTTAATCAGAATTTTCTAAAAAACTTTTTAATTTTTTTTTTAATACGGTATCTTTTTAGCAAAATATGTAAATTAGTTAACCTCTTTAAGAAAAAAAACAATACTATGACAACTTATGCAGTGAAATGATTAACAAACTAGAATGGCGGACCATTACTAGAGAGTTCGAGTCTCATTAAGGGACCCAACTGATCTGGTCTTGCGCAACAACAAAGCAAATGCATAACTAATATAACTATATAGCAGACTAGCCACATACATTTGGTGACATGTAGAAATCGGACCTGAGCAAGCAGACAGTCACAGCAGTGATATATATCGAGACAGACTGACAGAAAGACGGACTGACAAGAAGAATGTGTGTGTGTGTGTGTGTGTGTGTGTGTGTGAAATAAAAGCTATTCTGAAATGAGTTATTTCAAAAAGAAAAAAGAAGCAATTACATTGAATCATACTCAGTTTTCTTCAATTATTATAATTATCAAGATATGCGAGATCTCAATAAAACTGTCAAGACCCAGAATTGTATGAAGTCTAACACATAACTTATGTTGCCTGTAATAAAACAAAAATCGTAACTCGTGAGCTAATAATGTTTGGTTCGGTTTCTTTGTTAAATGGTATATCAGCCTTCGTGGGTTATTTAATGCCAAAGCCATCCTTGTAGAAGGACAGTAGTGGTACTATTTAACCTATAGTTGGTTAGGTATAAGGAGGTTCATACATCCCTAGGGTATTTGTCCGAAAGTGAACACAGTAGCACGACTGGAGTTCGAACTCACTTAATACGATGTCGCAGTCCAGCACATAAGCCACTACACTACAATTTGAAAATAATGACTAAATACCAATCATTTCTTTTCTCTTTTAGATTTCAAGTGTTAAAAAAAAACTAAGAAAAAATTACCTGGAGTTGAACATTGTAACAGTGATACTGAAACATTGATTAGGGGTTAATGAAGAAATTGAAAGAAAGTGGAGCGAGTGAAAAGTTAAAAATTTAAGGTGCTGGTCAAAGAAAATTTTTAGAAACTCAAAAGGAAAAATGACTTTGACAAACAACCAAGGTTATGGAAAAATACCACCTGGATTGTCTATGAAATTATCAGCAAGCAACAGAATTGTAATCGAAAAATGTCCACAATATATAATCTGATTAGAAAATCTTAATTGCTTAATATTTTCCGAACAAAGAAAATACTTGGATACCAAAATGGGTTAAAATGACTTAACAGGCAGGGGGGGGGGCTATCTGGAGTGTCTCTAAAGTTGTCAGAGTGGGACGGATGTGTTTGCTTTAGAAAAATGTCTTGGTGGACCATCTGATAGAAACGTATTGGATGCTTGATATTTTGGCACTTCCTCTTTGCCTACACATCTTGAAAATCAGATTCATCACAAAAACACTTGTGTCTGCCCAAGAGAAGTTGATACACTGCCGCTGTTGGAATCCTAGTCGTTTTGCGAGACTTCCTTAATCCGAGACCTTATACCAGCCCCCGAATACTAAAAACTTGATTTACTAGTAGACCATTTACAGCTGTGTGGCAGATTCAGTGTCACTCGACTAAAACAGTAAAAGGACGGGTTAAAAGCGCTGTATACAACAAACGATATAAACAAAAAAGATTTGTTGCATTTCTAACCCATGTTGACTTTATTTTTCAGGATGGGGGATTATTTTGATATAATGCTGAGTGGTTTAAATGTTTATATTATTGCTTCTTTTTTAAAAGGAGTGAATATTTCTAATAAGCATTCATAGTTATCTGCGTTATATCGATAATTTTGATCATTTCAAAATTTAAACATTTGGATGATTCCAAAATGAATAGTATGAATACAGACATCATAAAACTTCAATTTGAACCGGAAATGTCTTTTTATCTAACCTAGATTTTTAAGTATAAAATCTCGATATGATATGTCGTTTTTTCTTGGTTACAGTCACACAACCAACCCACCACATACACACATATTATGATGGATGAATTTTAACGGCATATCAATCCGTCTAGTATTATTTTATACCTAGAGGTTAGAGAATTACCTTCATAGTACGTTCTTATTTACATTTTTTTGCGAAGTTCTTTTTTTTTTCTTTTCTTTCTTTTTTTTTTTTTTTTTGATGAGGTGGACACAGTCCTATTAAATACAAATGATTTTTAAATAAATCTATTTGATGATTAGGAAGGACTCTAACAAAGACTACTACTTTGTTTAGAGTGGATCTGGGAGTAGTAGCAATTGGTCAAATGAGTTGAGTGTTCACCAATGATCTGGGAGACCGGGATTCAATCCCAGGTCAAGTTATGCCAAAGACTCAAAAATGGTACTTGATGCCGTCTTGCTTAACCTCAGCATTATAAGGTAAGGATCAAGGGTAAAGTAGAGTAATCCAGGGAATGGAGTAACGCCCTCCCCTATACCTCGGTGTAGGAGCTACTGAAAAAGAAGCCTTCAGGTCACCCTCGACTAAGGTTACCAACTTTACTTTTTACTTACACAGTCCCCAGATCTCCAGAACTGGAGCCTCACCACTAGGATATCCCTTTGATGTATTCTAAGCCCCTCCGACAGGAGATTAAGAATTTAGAGTTTAGCAGCAACCTTATATCTTGTCAAATAATCTCTAGTAATATCACATCCAAGAATCAGGAGTTTCAAAAAACTTTCCGCTGCTCAAAGGGACGCAATTGTTGTCTAGCAGAGAAAAACAGCAACGCTAAGGTATAAAACTATAAGCTGCTTCTTTTCTTTTCTTTTTATTGACCATAATGTACAGATGAGTGGGTCGAGGACGACTAATCTACTCACATAGGGGCCGAGGTATGAATCTTGGGTAAAACCACTTCTCCTTTTGATCAAAACTTCTTGGTTATATAATATCCCGGACGCCCACGCAAATTCTCGTGCCGCCAACACAATGCACGAGGACTCGCCTTCTTCTGGCATGCCACCTACACAAATTCTGATCACATTTCCAGCCTGCCGTCTACACAATGCACGTGATCACGCTTCCTTCGAGCATACCACCCACGCAATTTACACGGCATTTCCGCCGAGAACACCAACGCCCGGTTCACTTTGGGTGGCAGTAAAGCTAAGTGATCTGAAAAAGTTTTTTTTGCATTATAAAATTCATTCATTAATAAATGAAAATTATAATCTGGTAATTCCTTGATTTTTGGTGATTTCTTACAGAACGAAAGGTCCAGGGTGGTCATTTTGTTAGTAACTATAATAGTCCTAACTTATGTGCTTGACGCAGTTACAGAAAAATATCACCTGGAATGTGTGTTTTGTTTCTCTTGATGTGAACTTATTTTCGCTGTAAGCTTGTTGCATTTTTGTGTGAATATGTTTACTCTAAAAACTAAATTTTGTATTTAAAAACAGTCAGTAAGAACCGATAAAACTTTTAATAAATGCTAAATTCAAGTTAGATTTAAATCGTACAAATTCTAAAAAATCAGAGCGTACTATACACGATAATTTTTTCCCAGAATTCCGTAGTCCAAAGTATGGGGTGCGTGTTATACATCAGAGTGTCTTACGCACAAATAATTACAGCATACAAGAAGGCATTAATATGGAGAATCAATATAAGTAATCTACAAAAATCAGGCAGAGTCATATTATTAAAACCTTAATCAAAGGATAAACAGCCGGTTAATTTCAGGCATTATTAGATTTTTAAAAGATATTTCCAGTTGACGTGGGTTGTGTGACTAAAATTAGTTGTAATTAGGTTAACCTCTTATCTTCGACATTCCATTAAAGGTGACGAAATCAGATGGCGTTCCAAAGACTGATTCCTCATCGACAACGCCATTAGGTAACGTCAAATTCGCTTATAGCATTAAGAAAAAATTAATCGGCTTACATAATTTCCATAAACATGTTAGGATTTAGGGTTTGCTTTATCGATCACTGCAGAGACGAACGACCCATGATACAGATCCATAATTATTGAGTATTGAATCCGATCCTATCTAAGTACCCCATATTTAAGGCCTTGGGACTAATCTGCACTAAGTTTTCAAGGGTGCTTTGCGTTGGGTAAAAGTTAGATTGATTAATTGATTGGTTTTAACGGCATATCAACCCGTTTGGTGCTATTTTATACCTAGAGGCTAGGGAATTAATTTTTTGTTCAGATTTTTCGGTAGAGTGTTTTTTTTTGGGGGGGTCACACGTTTATGATATAAAATATTTTTATCTAATGAAAATGAAAAGATCCATTTGACCAATAGTTGGGACTCTAACTCCAGCTCTGAGTAGACCGAGGTGTAATGGCAATGAAGGGGTGTTCGTCATTCCTCAGAGCTCCAGGACTGGAGCCTCACCACCAGATGTAGCCTAGCGTTATACCCAGCACATTTTTGGATTTTTTTTTTTTTTTTTGCGGGGGGAAGTGGTCTTATTCCTCTCCAGAAGACACAGTCTGCATATACAAAGCCCCGCAAACAGGGTGGATAAAGATTAAAGAGCTAGGCTAGCAGAGTATTGTTAATGAGTGCAATCTACTCTTGACCTTGTACCAAACTAAGTTAAGTTTAATAGTAACCGTCAAAAACAACTACATACGTGTGAATTTGCACTTTTGTCGTGAACCATATTAACTGTGCTCTCCGTTTAGGATCACTGTGTAGAAATATGGAAGTTTTCTGTGAGGTGATTAAGCATAGACATATTTAGTGGGAGGGTGAACTGTGAAGAGAAATCGATTGGAATTAATGTGGTAACCCTTGTTTTAATTCTATTTAATTCCAACATGCGTCTTATATGTTGCTTCCGTTGGTATGCAGTGTCTTGTTGTCGTGTTAGAATCGAATAAGGTGGTTAGTTTAATGGCAAAATATTGACTTCAAAACACAATATCTAATTTAGAATAACGTTTAATGATTGAAAATGATTCAATTAATTTACGTACCACAAATGGAATTCGTTCGACATAAAATAGATACGCACAATCTTACAAATGTTAGATGAAAAACAAGAGAAAGCTAAAGAATCATTTAACGGTTTGCACTGATCTTATCAAAGGACATGAATGAATCAATTTAAAACGCGTTACTCAATAGGTGTTGGGGCTTCGTTTGCTCTATAGGAGTGAAAAGAGTCTAAAGTGGCCTCACTCGCAGTGATAGAAAAAGTGAGGGTGTTGTAATGTGCAAGGTTAGCACCAGTCAGTCACTAATCAAGCTTTTTAGTTATTCTCAGTGAGAGATTTATATAGGCTTTCTCTTATACTCATGCAAATTAGGCAGAATCAATTGCCAACATCACTACATCTCCCTGAAATGTATGGGTCTTATGCCCATTGTAGGTCTTGTACTTGTAATTTACGAAGCTCTTTGCTTCGATGTGGCACAAGGCCGATTGAATGGGGCACCCAATGAGACTCGAACTCACTCTTGCAGGTTTGCTAGTCAAGCTTGCTAACCATTACACTACCCGAGGTGCCCTTGTAGGTCTTGTACTTCTAGTGATTGTTTCATTTTCGGGATTACTTTGCTTTCCTTGTCTCTCTCCCGCATTTCTTTCTCTGGGAGATCTAGATCTGTCCCGCACTAAGCTGTAATCAAGGTCGTCTTCTTGCATTATTTGATCTTCATACGAGTTTTCAAACTCATTCTGGCCCACCTGATCTTGCTTTATTTCGTCTTCTGACGTTTCATTCTGTAAAGGTTATTCCAATAAATCATTAACGGAAGGAATCAGAGATTTCTTCCTCATTTTACTCTACATATTCGCCCAGGGGCTTTATTTGATCTACATGTGCTAATATACAGTTCCCCCTTTCTCTATTTATGATAGCTGTTTTTTCTAACCATAAATTAAGATTTTCATCATAAAATTCTGGTACATTGTCTGATACCAGGGGTTTTGGTATACCGTTTCTGGAAAATATGACTCTTAGAATCTGTTTTATAGTAGAACTTTTCTTGTCTGGCACACGGATTACTTCAGAGCTGCCTAAAAAAGAGTCTACTAGTATTAAAAAGAGTCCCACCCCAATTATGTATGCATGATCCATATGCACACGACTCCATGGCACCACTTCTCTGGACCATGAATGTAAAGTATTCGTTGAAAATTTTCTTAATTCTATACATTTTTTGCATCTTTTTAGATATTCTTTGACATCTTGTGAATATCCCGGCCACCATGCTTCTAATGTTATCCTTTTTTGTGTAGCCGCTACTCCAGTAAATATCATCGTGTACACTTTTTATTATCAATTTTCTTTGGTGTTTCTGGGGAAATTATCAGGTCACCATTACAAATCACTCCATGTTCTATCCTTAACTTATGTATTATTTCTTTGTTGGGTCTTTCTACCCTGGAGCAATTTCTCCATACGTTTTTTTCTTGTTCTCGATGTTATCCTACTTAGTGCTGGATCATGTCTAGTTTCTGCAGCCATTCTATCTAAAGACAAAACATCAGTCTCTACCCAATGTAAAAAATGTATCCTCAAATTCTTCTGTTTTATCTTTTGACTCCTTGTAAAATCACAATCTTGATAGTGCATCTACGTGTGGAATTGAATTTCTTTTGACAAATTCTATATCAAAATCAAATGCCATTAATCTTATTGCCCATCTTAGTATTCTCGATGTCGTTACTTTGGGTAATTCTTTTCTTGGATTAAATATAAACTCCTTGGTCTATGATCACTTCTCAAAAGAATTTTTTCCAATTAAAAACTGTCGGGCTCTCATGGTTGTCCACACAATGGCCTGTGCTTCGTTCTCTGTATTTGAATAATCGAATCAGTGTCCGTTAGTCTTCTTGATAAATACATTATCAGATGTCCTTCTTGTGATAACATTCCAGATATTGAATGTTCGCTTGCATCTGATGTTAATGTAATGACCTTTTTCGGATCAAAACTTCACTACTGATTTCTTTGCCATAATTACTTTTAATCTATCAAAAGCTTTTTTGTTGTTTCTCTGACCTGATAAATTCAAATTTTTTTCTTAAATTTGCAAACGGCTCGGTCTAGTCCGTATATTTTGGTACATATCGCCAGTAGAAATTCACTAGTCCCAAAAAAGATTCAAGTTCTTTTTTATTTGTAAGTGTAGCTATTTTTAGTATATTTTTTTATCAAGGCTTTGTCTGGTGATATTCCTTCTTGTGAAATGGTATAACCTAAAAATAATATTTTACTACAATCATTTACGTATTTTTTCATTTATAGTCATTCCAGCGTATCTTAATCTTTTCGAGACGATATCGGTTTTCTTATTTAATTGATTTTCATTAGTAGCTCATGCTTATATTGTCTTGGTAACAAACCATATTTTTATATATTCCCCTAAAACCTGTTCGAGGGTCCTTTGAAATATGTCGCTTTCTGTTTTTATTCCATACGGCATCCTTCTCCATTTTAGTAACCCTATTTGTGTATTTATCGTCGTTACTTCTTTAAAGTTATCGTCTATTGGTATTTGGTTGTGTGCTATTTTCAAATATATTTTTGTAAAAACGTTCATACCGGCCAGTGCATGAATTGCAAGTTCAACATTAGGTATAGGATATGAATCCGAGCAAACTTTGAGATTTACGCCTATTTTATCATCTCCACATATTCGTATGTCTCCATCTGACTTTCTCAAAACTACAATGGGTGATGCCCACTTGCTACCCATAGGTGGAACATGTTCAAGAAAGTCCCGTTCTATGAATTTTCGTAGTTTTGCTACAACTAATGGCAACAAGTGTACTGGTAATTTTCGAGGGAGTAACATTTTCTTTTAATTTTGTACTCGCTTTATAGTTTTCTAATTTTCCTGGGATTTTTTCTATTTTACCTCATTAATTAATTTGGTAGCATTTATGTTAAGTACATCGTTTCCAAGAAGTCCGTGGTTCTTTTTACAAGTTGTGACAATTATAGGTATTACTTCAAATTTATCTTCTAACTCAAAGGAACCTTCAAAGTACCCTAAAGTTTTTATAACCGACCCATCAAATTGGCTGAGGAGTAAATTGCTCTTTCATAAAGTTGGTTTTCCAATGCGTTCCCAGAAATTTCTTGGTATAAACGTTACCTCACTTCCGGTATCCATTTGCATATCGAAATCGAAGTTGTTGATTTTAACATTTAGCAGAATGTCTTTTTTCTTCTGTTCAATTTTTTCTACATTCTTGTTTTTGTTTTTCACTGAAAAGACTTGCATATTGGTTTCGTTTTCTTTAACTCTTTCAACGTTTTTCTTTTTGAATTTGCATACCGCTAGAAAATGGTTCTTTTTTAAGCAATTTGTTCAAGTCTTTCCAAATGCTGGGCATTTTCCCTATTTATTTCATGTTCACGTCCATAATACGAACATTTTTAAAATCTTTTTTAACATGTAAATATCGGCGAATATTTGTTCGCTGGGTTGACTTTTATCAATGTTGTATTTCTGTATTAATTCTTGTTGCTGTAATAAAGTCAATGCAGGTATTTAAAGACATATTTCCTATTTGTAGTAGTTCCATTATTTTATATCGGTGTAATGCTTTGTACATACCTTCAATTAACCTTAATTGAATTAAATCCTCTTCAATCGTTTGTTCTTCTTGTCCAAGTTTTTCAAACTCGCAATATCTACTCGCATTACATAGACAGTGCAGATAATTCATGATTGGTTCGTCAATTTCTTGTTTCATCAACATGAACTTCATCCTTTCTGCTACGACCAACCTTTTCTTATGCCTCATATTTCTTCTTATGATCTGGCTTATTTTTTCAAAAGTTAGGTCGTCCAGGTTTGTGGGATACAACAGGGTGGAGACTTTCATTATCGTCTCGCATCCAGTTAGAGCCAAAAAGAGACCCGTCATCTCATTTTCTCCTTTCTTTTCCTCGTCGTTTTTCAACTTTTTAGTTCTTGCGCTCTCAGCAAAACATCGTAGCCACGTATCGACAAAATCGGGATACCCGAGAGACTATTGGTATCCTGTCGGCGATGCCATTGTTGTGATGAGCAAGGTTCGCACTTGTCAGTTGCTAATTAAGCGTTTTAGTTATTCTCAGTGAGAGACTTATATAGGCTCTCTCTTGCATTCATGCAAATTAGGCAGATTAATTTGCCAGTATCACTATGGGAAAGGTATGAATCCAATAATTCTCCCTCCAGCTATGGGCAAATAGTAGGTTCTTCAGCCTTGGTTAGGCAACTAGTCTAGGAGAAGGAAAACTCTGAATTCAAACCTGTTAAACTTCGCTTAAAAATTGACCTTGTGTCATATCCTGCCCGAGCGGAGGGGTTGGTATAGTATCACTACAGAGAGGTAAGGGATTCAAACAGATGACGTCATTACTTGTAGTAATTTACTAAGCTTTTTTGCTTAGATGTGGTACAAAGCCAAATGAATGGGGCACCCAATGAGACTCGAACTCATTCTTGCAGGTTTTCAAGTCAAGCTTGCTAACCATTACACAACGCAAGGCGTCTGACATCATTACTTATATTCTTAATGTCTAGACAAAGTTGTAAATACACATATTTTAACATCTGGTTACAAATTTTGGCCGACTTGCTCAGAAATCTGGGGCAGGGCAGGTTGGGGGTTGTTTTGCTTTTGCTTATTTGTTTTTGTTTATTTTTGTTTGTTTTTTTGTTATGTTTGAATTAATTACATGAGTTAAAAGTCTGTAAATTTTTTTAGTCATGCCTCTTTATTTATGCTATTGACTGTAAATCTTCACTTCTCTTAAGGTTTCAATACTGAAAATTATTTTCATATATTCTTAATATTAAACTTAGTTTGGTTTCTTTGATAAATTGTATACAAGCCTTTGAGGGGTATTTAATGCCAAAACCGTCCTTGTAGAATAACAGTAGTGGTATTATTTAAACTAGAGGTGGGGATATAAGGGATTAAATACCTTTCTCCCGTGCATCTGACCGAAAGTGAATGTAATAGCCAGACTGGAGCTCGAACTTGTTTACTACGATGTCGCAGTCTAACATGTTGTCCACTACGCCGCAAGGACTCTCCCCATTAATATTAAATTAAAAGTTATGTTGTCCAACATTAAAGAAAGTCCGGATATCAAAAGAGGAATTTTTCTATAACCTGGTTTGGTCGTCTAGGCGCTACTCATGTCGCATGTCTTAGGCATAGATAGCCTGATGGAACACATCCCTATCCAGGTCTAAAACTGGTTTGAATTCAAAGTTTTCCTTCTCCCAAATCGGTTGGCATATCCAGCTTAAAAAGTCAAATCTGTTCTACTAGTAAACTAGCTGCTGGAGGGAGAATAGATGGGTTCATACCTTCCGTGTTTTTAGCACTTTATGAAATGCAAACAGCTTTGTTCAGGATTTGAACTCGGATAGCACTTCTTACGCCGATAACCGTTACGCAATGAGCTCCTCCAGTAAATCTTACTCTATACAAAACAATTGTATTTGTATACAGGCATAAAGGTATACCTGAATACTATATACGGTATACGGTATATAAATATGTTTAATAGTGTGACGGCAAATTGCCTAAAATCCCAAAACGGGACTCTATTTTTGCACGTGTGAAGACGGGGCAGGTTGGCACTTGATCCCTTACAAAATAAGTCCTCGTTCAGAGTTTTTCTCTCAGGCATATAAGACCTGACATATTACGTGAGGGATTAATTTAGGGCCAGACTGACCGCCGCTGGCAAGGGGTTCCAAATTTCACACTATCCACACACCCACCAGGCCGCTTTCCTTCCTTCCCCTAGACAATGGAAGATATGAACCTATAGGTTTTAGTCGTAATAATATTATATTGTAGTAGTCGGCAACTCCGGTTTCCCATGTGATTTTTTAAGGAATTAATAGGACAATTCTAAGCAAGATAACATAAGGCGAATAGAAGCTGAAAAGGAAATGTGACTCAACAAATTCGTAGCAGAACTGCAAAGAACAACATAGACCACGTGGTAACATAAAAATACATGAATCCTTTACTGTACAAAGCGATACACTTTCAAAGTGTCAAATATGTATAATGAATGGACAGTCCACGAATATAAATGTCTTTTCTTGTCTTTTGTTTTTCTTCAAATTGAGAGAGAGAGAGAGAGTGGTATATAAAATTTGGGTATAAAGGAGAAATGGCCCCAAAGTTACTAATCTTATTTTTCGACGGGGTTCCACTGGAGAATCTTTCTTCTTTCACGGGCTAATAGACTTTATGCTATTTTTAATACTGGCTTGAAGAACTCGGGTCCCTCGTGTCTCAGATATTCTTTTGTCTTCTACACCCGGAGTACTTGGCTTTTGGTTCTGTCTCCAACGAACCCTGCCCAAACAACTTTCTTATTATTTACTTCCGCTGAGGGGAAGGAGTCCCCACTTCCGTTTTGGGGTCCCAGCCAATCATTTGGCTTCTCTCTTCTCCCCCTCGGTGTCCGGCGACCTGAGGTTACTAAGTACCAACACCTGTTGATATCCCCTCTGTGACCTACATTCTTTCTTAACGGTCACTTTTTGACGGGTTGCCACTGTTCATTCCAACGGGAGGATAGTATTAATCTTATTTCTATGGTCTCCGTGGGATATCACGTGACAATAGTTATATTCATATTTTATGTTCATATTTAACAGTATACAGGTATATTTATGATAGTGTATATTGTATCCAATATACAGTATCAATTGTTATATATCTATTATACAATATACTGTGTACAGTATACTGTATATCTGTATTGATTTATATAGAGAAAAATTGATAACAAGGTAATCCAAGAAGGAGAGATTTACTGATTAGCAAAGCCGATACTATTGCGTTTCGTTTCTAATGAACCATCACCAGGGCTGTGAGGAATGACATTTATTATGTTAAGTAAACGAAGGCGGTTTAAAAATACAAAAATACAAAAACCTAAGGAAAATCTGTAATTCAAGAAAGTGTTAGCCGTTTGATTTGTATACAGGTATATAGATGAATGATAAAAAATAAAAAAACTCTCATTCATATTTACTATAGTAATTGTGAACCCTGCCTAAAACCGAAGTGTCGTAACTCGGATCCCTGCTTTGAATCAACATAGTATATGTGCGGTTTGCGTAACTTAGTATTTCTAAGTTGATTCTGGGATAGTATTCGGATCGCAAAACGCTGTCACGGTGGATATGTAAAATTGCCAGCTTACCTAACATTCGGAAATTCGAATAAGCGCTGGGTCCAATGATTAACATTTTGTATCTTTAGTGAGACAGACATTATGGAGAAAAATATCCAGGATGTTTCAGAAAAATCAATATCGTTTCATAATCTAATTACTTGACCAATTCTCATTTAGATGATCTCAAATTTTAACAGCATGTGCTGAAATGACTCAAAATTCTGTTTGTTTTTAGTTTTTTTGTTTTTTTTTTGTCGGGAGTGGGGGTCAGGTATAGAAATGCAATTCACTTGGAAAGAAAATGTGTTTAAACATCAAACACTGAATAGTGAGTTGTTCTTCACATGCTGTTAAAATTTGAGATTATTTTCATGAGAACTAGTCAAGTTATTGGATTAGGAAATGATATCGATTTTTTCTGAAACACCCTGGATATCTTGAGACAAATGATATAAAAAATCCTGAAACACCCAAGACATCTAAAATGACATCAAATTTTCTGAAACAACCTGGATATCTCAAATGATATCAAATTTTTTGAGACACTCTGTATAACATCCTCTTTTAGCCGCTCTCATTGACTACAATGGCCCATCTCTGCTTTGTTTACTTTGATTTGATTTTTCAGAATATCAACTATTGTTGGTTATTTAATGCCAAAAACCCATTCTTACATATATATGATTTGTAAAAACATTTTGTAGATACACAGAGTTCAATGATCAAACAGTTCTATTTCTAACAATTCAATTTAGCATAAGTCATTTGTTTGTACACAGTTTAAAATGTCAAAAAGTTCTATTTGACTCATAGATAGGACCCTATCAGGTGCTACCACTCCGGGGCCACAGTGGACCTGGGAGTGATGGCAATGAAGGGATACAACGTATTCCTTAAAGTTACAGCCTCACCATCAGATTGTTTAGTGTCATATCCAAGACACTCCTTCGTGTGTGGGGAGGGGGCTTACCTCTCTGTTGAGATGCAGTCGGTGTATTCTACTGCCCCAGCTGACTGGGCTACTCCGCTTCGTACAGAAAAAGTCATCCAGTTCATTGTCTTATAAGATTTCAATAATACGCGTATTAGAAAACCTTGTCTATACGCATCAAAATATTTCTTTCATACTTCTTCTATAAATAAGCCAGTCCAATTTCAAGACCAGACATTCACTTCCTCCTTTAGCTTGTTTTCATTAAAGCTTACTTAGCGTAATAGTTATCGTCAGAGAAAATGTAATCGACGAACCGAGTTCAAATCGTAGACGAGGCTGTTGGCGTTTAACTTCGCACTGATCTTCTTAAGAAAGTTGTGAACCCATATGTTCTCCTACACAGCAATAGGTAAATTGTAGGGCAGTGCTTTTTTGATTTGGTAAAGCAACGAGTCTAGGAGAAAGAAAACGCTGAATTTAAATCAGCTAAACTCTGGTTAAAAATAACCTTGTGTCACATCCTACTGTAAAATTTTTCGGGATTCTAGTTAATCATTTTAGTGATAAATTGTTTTCTTAGCTAAACTTTGAATTCAAAGTTGCAGGTTTTCGATTTGGAATGGCCAGGACTTACGTAGACCTTGTTTGCGTGCACATGTCAATGGATGTCAAAATAAAGATCGATAGGTTTGTTTTAGAATCAGCTGTAGGCATAATATATACAATTAGCTGATATTTAGAAATAACGTGTCTCTAGAATCTTTTTGTGATTACGTGTGATTAAGGAATAATTCTTATATAAGAAAGAGATTTGAAGACGTCTCGGCAATTAGAAGAATCAGAAGCAGACAGAGCGAACAGAGCAGAGAGGCGCCGATGAGGAGGGGTCGACCGACGGTGAAGTCGCACGTGCACAGGTAAAGAAGAAACGTCTAAGTTATTGATTGTTCGTCTCGCCTTACAAGGTATATAGTCTTTGTCTATCTAAATTAGTTGACGCATTCCTTTAACTATCCCTCTCTTTTCGCTGTAAACGTTGCAGTCCCAAATAAACTTTCATATTCGGAAACCAACAGAGCCGTTTTGTATTTTCTATTAGAAGCCGTAGCGTTACACTACTGCTCGTAGCGAAGGGGTTTGGCATTGGCATAATGGTTAGAGTGTTCGCCAATGGCTCGGGAGACCGGGGTTCAATCCCAGATCGAATCATACCAAAGACTCAAAAAATGGTACTTGATGTCTCCTTGCTGAACACTCAACATTATAAGGTGCGGATCAAGGGTAAAGTCGGGCAATACAGAGAAAGGAGTAGCGCCCTATCCTAAATCTTGGTGTAGTAGCTATCGAAAAGGGAGCCTTCGTGTCACCCTCGACTACGGTTGCCAACTTTACTTATATGTTTACAAATAACTGTAAATTCTCCCTATGATGTACTTCGGCTTTAACAGACTCTTGGGTCCCTCTGAACTGATTTCAGATTTATCAAATGAAATTTAGTAAATAAATGGAACATATAGACCATCACGAAATCTCTTTGCCCAGTCGGCTGGGGCTGTAGAATACACCGACTGCACCTCAGCAGAGAGGTAAGACCCCACTCCAATGAGTGTCCTAGATATGACACTAAACAGTCTGATGGTGAGGTCCCAGTAATGTTGGGGCTTTGGGGAATACGGAGCACCCCTTCATATGCCATTGCTCCCAGGTCCATTGGCCCGATGTGTTAGCACCTGATAGGGCCCTATCTATGCCTTAAATAGAACTAACGGCATACTTATGCTAAACTGAATTGTTTGATTAAGCTGAATAGCTTGAATGGTTCCAAGTATTGATATATAATATCAATAATTCAATTTGGGCGAACAGTTGAAGAGTTTCAAGTATTTCTATTTAACATTAATAATTCGATTCAACATTACCCATTCGTTTGCTCACAGTTCCAAGAATTGCTATGTATCATGAACAGTTGAATTAAACATCAGTTATTTATTTACACAAATGTTTATGGGTCAAATAAAACTGTTTGACAGTTAAACTGAGTGCAAACAAATGACTGATGTTTCATTGCATTGTTCGTGATACACAGCAATAATTGAAACTCTTTAAATGTGTACCTAAATAGAATTATTGATACTACATAGCAATACTTGGAACCATGTGCAAATAAATGAAAAGCGTTGAATAGAATACTTAATGTTAAATAGCAATACTTGTAACCATATCACTGATCGAATAGCTAACAATAACTAAAGCCATTTAACAGTAGAAATAATAGCAATACTTGTAACCATATCACTGATCGAATAGCTAACAATAACTAAAGCCATTTAACAGTAGAAATAATAGCAATACTTGTAACCATATCACTGATCGAATAGCTAACAATAACTAAAGCCATTTAACAGTAGAAATAATAGCAATACTTGTAACCATATCACTGATCGAATAGCTAACAATAACTAAAGCCATTTAACAGTAGAAATAATAGCAATACTAGAGTGCAAACAAATTACTTCTAATTCATTTAAAAATGAAATTACCCACAAGCTATATGTGCAAAGAAATGATTGATATTGAATTGTTACTTTTAAATAGCATTACTTGAAACCATTTATCTGTGTGCTAAAAAATGGCAAGCTCATTTAAAGATGTTATCACGAAAATGTGTTTACAAATCAAATATATTCAATATATATGTATAAATAGGATTTGGCATAAAATAACTTGCAATGTTTGATATGCTATAAAAACCAACCAACCATGTCAGCCAACACTGGCGAGTCCATGTGTAAGAGTCCGTTGGAGAACGTCACTCATGAGTTCGTCCTTACTTTTCCAGCAGTGTCTTGCTCATCTAGGATTGTTTGTGAGATGGGAGGTAAGTATCTGAACAGCTGCTGTTATGTGGGGTGCTGTTTCCACGGTTGTTCAAAACTGCACATATTCTTGTGCATTTCCTATCGAGATTTTTCTCCATGCGTTTCATTAGAGTCCAAGTGGTGCATCCATACAGTAGTACCGACACGGAAAAAGCTTGGAACAAATCTTGTTTTATTTTATTAAAGATAAGATTTCCATCTGATCGACCTGTCAAGAGCAGTCCACGCCTTCCCTATGCGTATGTTGACATTACTTTCAGTAGATGAGATATTGCTGCCTAAGTATGTGAACTAATCAACTAATTTCAGAAGATTGCCTCTTAAAGTGAAAATGGCTCCGACTTGTTCAGAACACTTTTTATGAATTAGCGTTAAAGATTAAATAAAAATTAACGAATCCTCTAGTCACGAGCAAGATACAAGCGTAGTTTAACAGGTTTTAATTCAGTTTTCCTTCTTCTAGATAAGTTGTCGTACCAAGGTTTTAAAAAAACAGTCAGTACTACTATTTACCTATTGCTAGAGAGAGAATGGTTAGATGCATACTTTTCCCAAGAATATTAGCGCTATGTGAAATGCAAAAAATTTCTACGATGATAACCATTACTCCACGAACGCTTCTAAATAATGAAATAAAACTAAGGAGAATCCCGGTGGCGTAGTTGTTAATGTGTTCGACTGGGATATCGGAGTAAGCGAGTTCGAAACCAAGTCGCTCTATTCCGTTCACTTTCAGCCTAATACCCTTGGGAAAGGCATCAACCCTCTAATCTTTCCTCAGCTATAGGTTTAAATAACATCACTACCGTTCTTCTACAAGGATGGCTTTGATATTAAATAACCCACGAAGGTTGATATGCCATTAAAAACAAAGAAGAAAGAAAAAAATATTTTTAAAATGAGGCCCCGAGGATGGGTGGCCCTAAGATATTGCTTAAGTCCAGCACTGGTTACGCTAAGCCTCCTTATAATTAATGTCACTCGAACATAGGCGGAAACAATTATTAGAAATATATATTTTGTTCCTAAGCTTTTATTAATTACTGTTTAATACACGTCGATAATTGCCTATTGTAAGAAACTGGTGATTAATTATTAAAGCTTTGTTATTAGAAGAAGGAATCAGAAAGTAATGAACCAAATGAAACAATCTATTTTATTTTTAACAAGCAAACGAACAATGAAATAAACAAGAAACGTTCATGGAGGTTATGTAAGGTTGCAGCAATGCAAAATGTAAGCAAATGGAATGTTTAGTAAGTTCGTCGCAGAAAATGAAATCGACGACTCGAGTTCAAATATTAGACGAAGCTGTTGGCGTTTAACTTCCCGCTGATGCCTTTCAGAAAGGCATGAAACCATCTATTCTCTTCCGGCTATGGCAGAATTGGTTCCCTAGCCTTGGTTTTGCAAACTGTCTACAAGAGAGAAAACCCTGAATTCAAACCGCGGGGAGTTCTGTTTGCGTCGTGGCAAGCGTGCTGGGCTGCGACATCGTTGTAAGCAAGTTCGAACTCTAGTTGCGCTATTATGTTCACTTTCGGTCTAAAACCTTTGGGAAAAGAATGAATTCTTTTTATTTCCCTGCTATAGGTTAGATAGTATCATTACTTTACTTCTACAAGGAAAGCTTTAGCATTAACCCTCAAAGGTTAATATGCCACTTAACCAAGAAACTGACACCGATTTCAAACCAGCTGAACTCCGCCTACAAAATTGACCTTGTGTCACAGCCTGCCAGTGGTGGAGCTGTTGGGTAAATACATACATGCTAAAGAATTATTTTACTCGTTAATTTTCAAGTTGATCGCGACTTTGCTTGAGAGTTCATATTTTATCTCTTTCATTCTTTTTTTCATTCACAAAGTTCGGCTTATGTTTAGTAGAGCTGAGTGGATTCATAAGATGATAGAGATATGTTAATGTGATCCAAACCTAATCTCGACCTGTCATTCCAGTGTGATTTATTGGTCGTTGCATCTTCTTTGCTTCTGAAAAAGAGACCTTTTATTTAAATAGGTTTCTATAGAAACGAGGTCAATTGGCATGAAAACAACGTTCTTTTACTAACTGGCCCCAAAATTTCTATCCAAGAGCAAATAAATAATTTCTTTATCCGATCATAGTATTCTATATGTGTACCTAACCCCTCTGTAACGTATAGGATGCGACTCAAGGTAAATTTTTAAGCGAAGTACAGATGTTTTTATTTCAGTTTTCCTTCTCCAAAGCTAAAGAACCCAGTCCGTTTTATCATTTACCTATAGCTGGGAGGAGAACAGTGGATCCACGCTTTTCTCGAGGGTATTAGCTTGAAGTGAAATGCAAACAACCTCGTTTAGGGTTTGAACTCGAGTCGTTGGTTCCATTTCCTGGGACGATAACGGTTCCGTTAACAGCGCCTCCTCTATTGTATTCTATGTAAACTTATTATTTCCCCCAGTTGAGCCAACCGTTCATCTTTTTGAGACATTAAGTTGTCCTAGTGGAGTAGTGCGGACTGATACCCTTGTTTACGTGGTGAAGCGGCTCGTTAATTTCCTTCTTGTACTTGATCAACTTATGTTTTTGAGGCTCACAAATATGAATGAGCGCCGTCAGTCACAAACTCGATTTTATTCGTAATGCTACTTGGGCCTAGCTTATGTTATGTTGGGGCTGAAAATCGAGTTTAACTTCGCGACGCCCACAAACGGAGAAATGAAGTTAATCGGTATTGCGTCATCGATGAAATAACTCTAAAACATGTTATGAAACCGCAGATGCAGCCTATTCTTATGATCCTGCTTGTCGACGAGCAGGATTTTTCCTGTCCTTTTTCATTCAATAGTTTTTTCGTAACCTTATATATTATAGTGGGTAAACTGAAGATTCATGGCGTAGGTAGCATTAGGAAAAATACGAAATCGCAGCTTCACTCTATATCTAAAGAGGAATTTCAAAGATTCTTTGAACAATGAAAAACTCACTGGAGACTTATTCTGTTCTGTTTTCGGTTTTACTTGATGAAAAAAAAAATCCATCTTATAGTTATATATTTTACTGTTTTGCTAAACTGAAAATTCATAATGAAGTCAATGTCACGAAGAATATCGACAACCCCATAGCATGTATATATTGTACCCAGGTTAAGATCAAGATTGTCCTTCACTGTGTTGCGATTTTATTTATCTTCACATTCTGGTGTCAGATTAATTTAAGGAATTAATAAAGTTGAATGATATTATGGCTGAGGGTTCGGGTAAATACATACATCAATACAAACATAACGAGAATGTTAGTAATATAAGTATATATAGATAATCATTAACAAAAAATTTTCAAAATCTTTGTGTGTTTTTGTATGTGTGTCACGTTCACGGAGCTGGACTTACCTAAAAGCTGAATAAGCAATAATTTAGGACCACACACTCATTTTTAAATATGTATATTTTTCAATCATTAGTTTTTATTCTTTAACACTAATTCCATAAATATATATATTTGTGTGTGTGTGTGTGTGTGTGTGTGTGTGTGTGTGTGTGTGTGTGTGTGTGAATGTGAAAGTTTGAAATAAGTACACAACATATATATATATATATGTGTGTGTGTGTGTGTGTGTGTGTGTGTGTGTGTGTGTGTGTGTGTGTGTGTGTGTGCTTATTTCAATTTTTCTAGAGAAGCGCCTCAGATTTCGTTTAGCTTAGAGCCTATATGTTCATATTTCTGTATCCGTAGACTCTTGTTAAATTAGTTCATTAAAATATTTTTTGGCTCTTATTTCATTTCATCTTATTTTTTTATCCAGACAACACCGGATATCTCTGCTAGTATAAACTAAAAGCGCTTGTTGGGTTTCTATTTGACACTCTTGAAAGGAAAAAATGCGATTTATCTTTGTTGTTACTATGCAGTTTTCTTATGAATTCACGTTTCTGTTCAAAACTGCATTTTATAGTATTCTGTTTACTGCTTGCACCACTCAAAACAAAGTCTGGGTTAAGGTCAGCTTCAGTGTATGTGTCACTATCATTGAATCACAAAAGATTACAGGAAAGAAGGAAAAAAAATAGCGCTCCTACCTTTTTTCCCCTTCCGAGTTTCTCGACATGCTTTGTCTCTTTTTTCACTTCCATTTTTTCTAGTTTTTCATTCATTTCTTTGGTCGCCTCTCTCTCTCTCTCTCTCTCTCTCTCTCTCTCTCTCTCTCTCACAGACACACACACACATATATATATATATATATATATATATATATATATATATATATATATTATGATTCACCTTTCTTTTCCTTCCATTTGGCTTGGTTTTTGTTTTGACCTAAAATATTTTTCAACTCCCACTTTGATGATTATAGTTATTATAGCAGTCTCACTTAAATAAAAGGGAGTGTAATTTCTTGGCATTAAATATAACCCACCTATTTATAAGTCTCGAGTGTGTTTGCTTCTTCACCAGGGTAAACACAAACACAAGGTCGGGTTTAATGTGAAGGCCCCACACGCGTATGCTTTGGTGAAATAAAAAAAGAATCCACCCTAGTTATTCACGAGAAAGAGTGTGTCATTTATATACATGTCTGTGTCTGTGTGTGTGTGGTCTTCCATATAACCTCACCCAAGCCTGTGTCTAGATCCGAGAGCAGAGCCAGTCACACTAGACTGAAAGATGTCATAAAAACATTTGTAGAGTGATATTTCACGAACTAGTCCTGCAGCACATAGTTAGTGTGTTCGATTCACACTGTGTGCCTGATATTATTGTTTTGTGCAAGAACAGACTAAACTTTTAATGTAGGGCGTGTTGACGGAGCTATAGTACCGACGAGTACGGTTAGGCCTTGTACCTTACTTGTTATGTTTGGCAACCATACTCGCACTAACAATGAAAGAATGAGGGGTAAACTAAGAGAGACGAGATCTATTTGATATGAATAAAGGAAAGAGTTTGTTAGCAGTTGATGTACAGGGATTAGCTGTCATCGCACGGGCTGGGTTTGAGGGAGTTGGTTAGGAAAAACTCACTAAAGTGACTTTTGTCACAGGATTCTCAAATGCCATCTATATTGGACTTCAACAGGTATTAAATGCTGAGACCCTGACTATGGGGGACCTAATAGGGAGAACAAGAATGTTGATAACGACTGGGGACCAAAGCAAAGTCGTGCCCACCATATATCTTACCAGAAGCAGCCCTAGTGCTAGTATAACCTGCTACGGGTGTTGTGGTAAGAGTTACACGGCAAAGAACTATTAAAAGCATGAAACACATTGGTATTGATTTAGTGAGGTTGGACACTTGGCTTGGGAAGAGAGCCAGGCAATAAGACATCAGTGCCAACCTTCTCCCCTTCTCAGAAGTAAATGTGGTGTTCCCGGAGAAGAGCATCTATGTTGACAGGACGTGTGGTTTGCCACTAACTGACATGGGCAGCTTGTGTTCAATAGTTGATGCGAATTGGAGCTGTTCTTGGAAGAATTCAAGGTAGAATGTCATGAGGATTAGAGGCATGTCTCATATGTTGTGTTGTTGGAGTGATCACCATATCCATAGAAAAAGTAGCTGAACGTTTGAAATGGTTATGTACAATCTCTGCTATGCGATCCCTGACTCTAAGTTACTTGAAAGGGCCTGAACCATATTGGTTGACGAAAAAGAAGATTCCAAATCTTCTAGCTGCAGCAGCCCTTCATAAAGAGAGTCGAACACCTGATGTCGGTTGTCACGTCCATCGTTGAGATTGCAACTGCTTCTCAGTGACCGTTAGAGATCTTTTCGAAGTTGCAACTGCTTTATCGTCGTTTGACGTTTCTTTGAAGTGGCCGGTACCAGGATCTATTTCCTTCTGCGATTTATCTGACATCTCACCGTGTCAGAATAAAGCACAAGGCCGTTTTATGGTGGGGTTCACGCACGAATTGAGACTCACACAGGTGCAAAAATTCTTGATCCCATTGGCATTCCCATTTAAGAGCGCCTCAGGCACCAAGCAATAAACTTAGTCCTGCAAGCAGGCAAAACTTTTGGGGGACGCCCTCTTGAGGCCAAGATGTCATAGAATGCAAACACATCTGCCCGGCATGAGTGCCAGGTAGCCAGCCCGAAGGCCTGTAGCGTACTATTTCCTTCTGACTTCTGGGTCAAATCAGATAGACTGGCTTGAATAAGCTCAGAAAATGACTTGCTTGAAAGATGTGTAACGGTTGCTGCTTGGTCGGAAAATATTTTTGAAGTCGTTATATTTTTTCTCACGTTTGTTCTGTAAGTGGATACGTGAAGACGGTCACGATTTTGGTCTGTTTTTGCCATACGTGCGATGGCTGCCGATGTATACACTTCCGGTTGAGTTATAAAAAGAAGTTACGACGACCCTTCCGTTACTGGCAGGATGCGAGACAAGGTCAATTTTTAAGCAGACTACAGCTGGTTTCAATGTTGAGTTTTCCTTCGTCTTGACCGGTCGACATATTACGGTTAAAGAGCCCAACCTGCCTAACTATTTACCCATAGCTTGAGTAGGTGGGAACAGTTAGAGTCATACTTTTCCCAGTGAGTATCAGCATTATGCAAAATGCAAACAGCTTTGTCCAGAATTTGAACTCGGCTCACTTTCCTATGTCGATAACCGTTACACCATGAGCTCCCACCCCCTCTTTCTCTCGGGTAATTCTCACAGAGGTTATGAACATTATTCCTTAAGCAAATACAAAATCTGTTTTTATTGCTTGAAATTGCATGAGCCACGAAGGATTTTGGACAAAGAGAAATCTGAATTATGAATTTGGCAACTCGTCTAAACAGCATTATCAGTTTGCCTTTTACATCTTCTTGATTAATTTTGAACGGAATTTTAAAAGGATGAATTAAAAAACACTTTTTTTCATCTCATAAATTGATTGGTAAAACAACATTTTACAGTAATTTAGTATTTATAAGTATTTGAAAAAAAAACTGTTTTTAGCAACTCTTTTAAACAGGAAAATGAGTCTGTCTTTTCAATCTCCTTGGTTAGGTCTGAACAGGATTTTGGATAAAAAAAATTTTATGGAACAATTTACTTCTATTAAAACAACAACAACAAAAATATTTTCCAGAAATTTAACTTTTAGTTCTACAAAACAACCCACACTAAACAAGATATCTTTAATCCTGAAATTTGGGGGTCTTAAAGTGCATCTAACACATGTGCAACAATCTATATGCTAACTCAAGACCTTACGCCACGAGCGCCTTCTTTTCTATCGGGTAATTATTGTAGAGGCTATGTACATTACCGCTTACAAGATTTGTTTTTATTGCTTGAGATTATAGAGGCCTATAAATATTTTCGATAAGGAGAATCTGAATCACGAATTTAGCCATTTTTCCATATAGCCTTGTGAGTTTGGTTTTTCAATCTCTTTCATTAATTTAGAACAGGATTTTAGATGGATTTTTTAAAAACAATTTTCTTCTAAAAGAAAAAAACATTTTTCCAGAAATCTAGCTTTCTGAAGCACAAAGCAAGTGATACTATTTACCAACCCCTCCGCTCGGGCAGGATATGACACAAGGTCAATTTTTAAGCGGAGTTTAACAGGTTTTAATTCAGAGTTTTCCTTCTCCTAGACTAGTTGCTTCACCAAGGCTGAAGAACCCTGTCTGTCCTACTATTTACCAATAGCTGGAGGGAGAATAATTGGATTCATACCTTTCCCAAGAGTATTAGTGCTATGTGAAATGCAATCAGTCTCGTCCAGGATTTGAACTCGTGTCGCCGTGTCCATTTCCTACGACGATGCAAGTGATACTGAACCAAAGTATCTTTCACTCTTGGAGTGGAGGTCTTGAAGTGCATCTAACACATGTGCGATAACCTAAAATCTTGGCAAAGTCGCAGTTACTCGACACTTAACGGCTGGTTTTCAAATATTAAACCTAGCATTACAGTTTAATCTGTTTACACGTGACGTCACCAACACGTGATGAAAAAAACGAGCATTTAGAAATTCACAACGTTCCTTACTTAATAACGTCATAATTTCCTAAACTTCAAGCACAGCACTACGACACCTTATGCTCTTGATAATGACCATCGATAGTTGAAAGTACTTGAACTACAACTAAAAAGTAGTTGGGGCCGTTTCTATACAAACGCACGTGCACGAGCGTACACACACACACACACACACACACACACACACACACGCGCGCGCGCATATACATATTCATAAATACACACATGCTCTCTCTCTCTATATATATATATATATATATATATGTGTGTGTGTGTGTGTGTGTGTGTGTGTGTGTGTGTGTGTGTGTGTGCGCGTGCGTGTGTATGTTATTAGTATGATAGACAAAGATTTGTTGTTCAGTTTTTTATCAAGTTTTTTCCTGCCGGTTGGGAAAATGCCGTAAAATGAATCAAGGCTATTAAAACTGTTCAAGAAACACACGCGCGTGCACGTGCACACACACATACACACGTAAGTTGAGTATGTGTGTGAGTGTATGTGTGTGATGTACATGTGTATGACGTGCATATGTGTACGAAGAGAGGAGGAAGAGACATAGAGACAAGTACCTTAGATTGAAATTTTTAATGAGATAGATTTGATACAATTGAGCAAGAAGTTTAAAAATGAACAAAACTAATAAATTAACACCCTATTTTGAGTAAAAGGTTTAAATAAGATAACTATTAACTTACTTTGTTAAAAAGAAATGAAAAGAAAAAAATATCAGTATAGGAAAACGAGTACACCTTATGAATTTCCGGTTTAGATAAAGAGATTAATTTTCCCTTCAAAATACCAAAACTCAACCACATTTGACTATCAAATATAAAGTATATTGATTCATATTTATTTCAAACACATAACAGTTTCTTAAAATTCCACTAAACGCAAATGGCTCTACTTCCTAATGTTATCTATTCATATGGAAATACATTAAATATGTTTTTGCTTAACTTAGAAAAGTATTCAAATACTGGCTTGCTGAGAAGGATAAGACCTAAAATAAATAGATATTTTCTTACCTACTCATGACATTTTCATTAGTTTCATATATTAAAGAATAGAAAGATACAATTATCAGACGAGACATATGGCGATGAGTTTCATGTATTTTTATTAAAAAATTATCATTTTCATAAAAAATACATGATACTTATAGTCATGAAACTGTCATGATAAGATGAGTGTATATATATATATATATATATATATATATATATCTTTGGAATTATATTTAATTTTTTAATTTTTCAGATAAGATAAAAAAAAGTATATATATATATAAGTGTGTGTGTGTGTGTGTGTGTGTGTGTGTGTGTGTGTGTGTGTGTGTGTGTTATAACACTGTGATAGTATCAATCTGCAATTTGGTTAATGTACCACATGTAATACCTTTTCACGCTTTTACATAGAAACTCTGACATACGCTCAATGTTAGGAAATTTAAAAAGAACAAAAATAGCGGTCATGTGCGTATACGGAAGTCTCGAATCTCAAGCACTTTTTTCTCTTTTATCTTTTCTTCTTGAATGTTTACAATTTAAATGAAGACGCTTTTTCCAGATTTTTTTCGACTATACTTTTTCAGAAGTATAAGTTAGATTTGAACGTTTAATTTTCTTTCTGTGATAAATTCTATATCATTTGCCAATGCCTCCTTGAGATAAATGAAAAAGTAATGTATTTAGGATAGTTTGAAAGCGCAAACAATGGAAGAACAATTACCGTCCACAACGAGACCGTCAAAATATATAAAAAGCTTAGTCCTTAATCTGAAGGGGCCAGATCCAGTAGAAACAAGATCTCAGTAAATACAAAAACAAAATGGTGATATAAGAATACCTGCAACTAGCTCAGGTACTTATTGTAGGAGATAGACTATGAAAATAACCTATCTGTGAACTTAAGTAAGTTAAAACTTAACACATATTTTTTCTTTTTTCTTTTTTTTTTTTTTTGTTTGACCCGCTGTACAAGACTTCTTACCATAAGTGTTCTCGGTCACATGTGTCAGGCGTGCAGATTATAAACAACCTCTGGATCTGGCATTGCCACTGTCTACTTCCCATGAAAAATGACAAATCAAAACATAATTCAACATGGGGCCCAGACAACAAGTTTGGGTATCATGATCGGCAGGTGCTCCCTTGATAGTCAACATAGGGGATCTAATCGGCATCCTGTGAATGGTGGCTGTTCTTTCAGGTACACAAACGATTCTTCTTTCAGGAACACAAACGATAAACAAATCAGCTACTCAAATCAGAGATCACAGCATAGAAAATGAGCGAGGGAAGATAACAAGAAGACTTGCCAGCATTGAAGGCAGCGTTGACGCTTTGATACAACAACTCGAAGACTACATAGAAAAACGCGGAGGAAGTCTGATCACAGCCACTAGAAACAATACTGATGACACGAGGACCAGCAAACCGGAAATAACCAGAAAGCAAAAATGGGAAGAAAAACAACTCTATGGATGTTTTAATCGACTAACAAGCGACATCTCACACGAGAAAATGTGGATGTGGTTAAGAAAAGGAAACTTTTAGAGAGAAACTGAATCTCTTCAAAACAATGCCATAAGGACCAACCATATCAAAGCAAGAATAAATTAGACGCAACAAAACAGCAAATGTAGGTTATGTTGTGATAGAGTCGAAACAATCAATCACATAATGAGCGAATGCAGCAAATTAGCTCAGAAAGAGAATAAGACTAGACACGACTAGGTTGGCAAGGTGTTCTAATGGGAACTATCTAAGAAATTTAAATTTGACCATACGAACAAATGGTATACGCACAACCAAACAGCTGTCCTGAAGAATGAGACGCACAAACTCTTCTAGGATTTTGAGATACAAACGGATCACCTAATCTCAGCCAGTCGACCGGACCTTATAATAATCAACAAAAATAAAAGAGAACTTGCAGAATTGTGGACTTTGCTGTCCTAGCTGATCAGAGTAAAGTTAAAAGAAAGCGAAAAGAAGGATAAGTACCTCGACCTTGCGAGGGAATTGAAAAAACTGTGGAATATGAAAGAGACATAATTGTAATTGGTACTCTTGGTACAGTCATCAAAGGATTGGTACAGGGATTGGAAAACTTGGAAATAAGAGGACGAGTGGAAACCTCTCAAACTACAAAATTGTTGAGATCGGCCAGAATACTAAGAAGAGTCCTGGCGACTTGAGAAGACTTTCTGTCATTCAAACTCCAGAGAAAAACAATCAGCTAAGGCTTGTGTGAAAAACTCTAAAATGAGTAAAATAATCAAAAGTATACAACATTTTTTTTTCATTGCTCTTATTGTTTCGTTTCATTTTATCTTATTTTATTTCTTGATTTATTAGTTGACCCCGAGAAAATTCTGTCGTTTGATTTGAAACAGTCTCCAAGGTTTAAAGATCGATATAAGATATACAATCTCTTATGAAATTATATATATATGAAAATTATATTATATATGAAAATCATATACACGATATGTATATATATATATATATATATATATATATATATATATATATAATAAATTTATCATCTTAATGTGACGAATGATGTTTTTTTTCTTGAAATAACATTATTTGCTCAGTGAATTTATTTACATTGAGTTCTCTTTATTTAAATATTCGAAATTGGAATAATTTATTTGTCCTGACGGAATCGTTCCCTACTCCGGATTTACTATATTGAAGAATACCACTATATATATATATATATATATATATATATATATATATATATATATATATACATATATATATATATATATATATATATCATTTACTAAAGTTTGCTTAGTTTGGCACGCACGAACGATAGGTACAAGCATAGTTTTGGTTTGTTTTTGTTTGTTTGCTTTTTGTTTTGTTTTTTTAGTTTGTTTTTGCTGATTTTAGTTTTTGGTTGGTTTTTTGTTTTGTTTTTTTTGGGGGGGGGCTAATATACAAATTTTGTTCTCGGTATTGGTGAATTTTACAACGATGTCGCAGTTTGGTACGTTATCAACTACGCCACGGGGACTCCTCCTACAGAACGAAGGCACAATTAAATGGTAACTACAAGTTAACTGAATTATCCCCAGCGTCTCCTCTAGAAGATCAAATCTATAAACTTATAGATTTTTAGACTTATAGCCAAAAGCAATTTGTCCAGTGTTCCATCTTGTATTTATGATAACTACTAAAATAAAAATATGTCAAGTAATTTATATTCATACTTATCACGGTTTTTACCAGTAAATAAATGTACTCACTGAAAAAATTAAACTATTTGGATATGTATTTATTACTTCATGCGATGAGAAACACTAATTGTAAAAATTTGAAGTGAATTTAAAACCATTTTTCTATTAGTAAAGGTCACCTGTGAGGATATATTTTTCCATGACTTTTTTCTTATGATTTCCGGTCTGCGGAAGTCTAGTGCTGTGTTTACTTTTATTGTATAAACTATAGTTTGGATGCGTACTCAGCGTAATGGTCATCAACGTATGAAATGGAATCGGAGCCTCGAGTTCAAATCCTAGATAAGCCTGTTTGCGTTTCACTTTGCGCTAATGCTTTTGAGGAAGGCATGAATCCATCAATTCTTCCCCAAGCTAAGAATAAATACAAGAACAGACTGTGTTCTTTAGTCTTGGTTCGGCAACCAGTCTAGGAGAATTAAAACTAGACGTAAAAATTAACCTTATGTCGCATCCTGCTCACCGTGGTGGAGGGATTGAGTAAGTTCATATATTTATTGTATGATTGATTGATTTTTAACGTCATGTCAAACTGTCTGGGCTTATTTTATGCCTAAAAGTTAAGGAATTGCGTTCATTGTGCATTGTACTTATTTATATGTTGCTCAGTTTCGTAAGAGTTTTTTTTTTTTTTTTTTTTTTTGCTCACGGTTATATTTAATGCATTCCTATCTAATACAAATAATTTCTAAAAAATACCTATTTGACCCACAGATGGGACCCTAACTGGTGCCAACTCTTTGGGTCAGAGTGGACTTTGAAGTAATGGCAATAAAAGGGTAGTCTACACTCTCCAGAGCTCCACAACTGGAGCCTCACCTCCAGTTTTAGTTTAGCGACATACCTGGAATACTCTTTTTTTAGTGAGGATCTTGAATAAGAATTAGGAAAACCATCAGACTGTGTAAATTATTTGTACTAAGAATAGTTACTTAAAGTTATAATTGTAATTTAAGCAAAGAAAATTAGCTCAAAAGTGAAATATTCATAGCTTTGTTGAGGATTTGAAATTGTGTCCGTTCGGCCACGCGCTTCTTATTTTTCAACTAATAACGCAGTTTTAAAAAAAATGAAAAGAAAACCTGAAGCGATAACAAGTTGCATTTCAATGAAGGTTAATTAAATCATTTATTCCTCATCATCATCATCTCGTGCCATCAGCACGGATATCCCTGATCCTCTCCCGCCACCCTTCTCTATCGTCCATCGCTTCCGGTAGATCTTCAAGGCTACACCGTGTATCGGCACAGAGCTGTTGTATGTAGGTTCTAGCTGGTTGTCCTGCCTTTGCTCGTCCATGTGAAGGAGTTCACATGAGTACGTCACTTATGAGTTCGTCCCTACCTCTCCCTGTATCCATGCAGATACAATTATACTCGTAAAATTAACCACAGTGTCGAAATCAAAGACAAAAAATCCAAATTGATTTGTGTAAATCCCACAACTTCTTAGCAAACAAGCTGAAAGTTGACAAAACCTCTTTAAAGTCTGATCAACAAACTGAATAGATTGATTTTGTTTACCTGTGCGGAGGAGTAAAAAAGTTCTCGGTCTAACCAAGGACAGAGTGAATTTTGTATAATTTTTGATATTTTCTAAGTGTTAAAGATTTTAGTACCAAATGTGTTGAGCTTATATGGTTCTTGGTCATTCCTTTCTTGATTTGGCCGAGAACTTCTCAGCACCTTCTCGTATTTTGTAGTCGAGGAACCATGTCGAGTATTTCCTTTCATGGCATCTATCAGTACAATGATTTAACTGTGTGAAAAATGTTTACTCACACTCGTTTAAACATTTTATCAATAAAATGTGTTGAAAAATCATAAATATTTAATATATATGTGTAAAGAGGATGTGGCATTAAATTTCCTACAATGGTTGATATACCATAAAACCCAACAAAACCAGATTTTCTATATTTAATATATATGAATAAAGAGGATTTGGCATTGAATAACCTACAATGGTTAATATGTCATAAAACCCAACCAAACCACAACATATATATTTAATATATATGTATAAAGAGGATTTGGCATTAAATTTCCTATAATGGTTGATATGCCATAAAACCCAACAAAACCAAATCTTATATATTTGATATATATGTATAAAATTCAATCAATTCAATTTAGCCAAGTTATTTGTTTATACACAGTTTAAATGTAAAACCGTTCTATTTCACCCATACATTTGACCTAAACAGGTGCTACCACTTTGGATCAGAGTAGACCTTGGAACGATGGCAATGAAAAGGTACTCTGCATACTAATTTTTACAAACAATTGTTAGTATGTATTTACCCAATCCCTCTGTCACAGGCAGGATGCGACACAAGGTCAATTTTTAAGCAAAGTACTACTGGTTCAAATTCTGAATTTTCTTTCTCCTATATAGGTTGCCCAGTGTATCCTACTATTTACCTATAGTTTGAGGGGAAGGGATGGATTCGTGCTTTTCCCAAGGGAGGCTATTAGAACGAAGCGAAACGCAAATAATTCCGTTCAGAATTTGAAATGGAGGCGCTGGTTCAATTTCTTATGATGATAACCGTTACGCTATCCAAACCAATATTGTTACCACGCAACCCAGTACAATCTCGGAAAGAGTTTTACGCCGAGACAACCCTCCAATACTTTAATCTTCTTTTTTTTCGCATAGGTTTCCCAATTTTCTGATGAGGACCCCATATTTGAAAACAATGAACTACTTTGATATGACATGATCTGGAGAGAGGTTGGCCATTGCTAAATAACCTAAGAAATTCCATGGTGTATCCAACAAGTTACTTTGATGATCAATTAGGTCATAGGATAATTTGATTTGATTCAAGTGTTTTGATGAATTTTCTTCAAAGATTTATTTATTTTTGACTCGACCAGCACAGACAGATTGATAATTTGCCAATAAAAATATTAGAAACACTTTAACGTTTATTTGTAAGAAATCTATCGTTTGGATATCTATTCCCTGCAATTGAAACTTTGCCAATCATAACGTTAAAAACTGATAATTTTGCCAGAAATATCTGTCGCTTATGGTAAGTCTTGAAATTAACAAGAGAGTAATAGCCCAGTGGGTAGAGTGTTCGTCAATGGTCTGGGAGACCTGGATTCAATCCCAGTTCACGTCATACAAAAAACTTTAAAAATGGTACTTGATATTTCCTTGCTTAACCCTCAGCAATATAAGGTATGTATCAAGGGTAAAGTGAAGCAATCCAGGCAAAGGAGTTGCGCCCTCCCCTACACCTCGGTGTAGTAGCTATTGAAAAGGATACCTTCTGGTCGTCCTCGACTAAGTTCGCCAACTTTACTCACAAATATTTTTTAATAATGATTTACGTTAAGCACGCTTCTATTGCTAATAAATTTACTCCTCACTGAGTACCTCATGAATGTAGTCTTGTCAACTGTGCTCAATAAACACGTAATGTGGCCTTTAAGGAATAAACTATTGAAATGCAGCGAATACATAACCTGGTTACGGAGTTTGACCAAAAAGTCAGACATCTGTGAGAGTGGTGGCTGAGAGTTCAGAAATTAACTTTTGAATCAGTGTGTGAACAGAATGAAATAGGAAAACTAACGATTTTGAATCACAGATGAGCGCTGATGGATTAACTGAAGGAAGTTATATGACTCAAAAGAGGAAAAAAAGTTTTTTAATTATTTGGGGTTTTAAGAATAATAGAAACAGTTGGGCTTTTTTTAGTGTCTTAATGTTTAGAGGTCCCTTCAACAAAAATGAAGACAGTTTTCTCTTCCCAATGAATTTATTATATGACGGTTGGAAACTCACAGAAAAGTCAAGCCTTATCAAATTAAAACATCAAGTGATAAACGGGAGAACCAAACTGTAAATGTGTGTTTGTCAACTTCTTTCAGAGAAAGTCTCCGTCACGTTGTGGCTATTGTGCTGGACTGTGACATCGTAATAAGCGAGTTCGATCTCCAGTCACGCTATGACGTTCACATTCGGACTGGTAAAGGTATGAGCCTTATCCATGTAGTTGTAAATTAGATAATATCACTGCTGTTCTTCTACAAGGGTGGCTTTGGCATTAAATAATCCACGAAAGTTGATCCGCCATGGAAACAAAGAAACTAAACCAAACCAGCTTTTTTCATCACTCAAATTGGAATGACAATCGACAGATTTTGAGTCTTGTCCGGGGGCAAGCGCCAGCAAGAGCCCTCGCAATCTTACCCTATGTATTCATTAAATAATACTTTAATGAATCTCTGAAGGGGAAACTCAGTAATTCCTTTTTGGCACAATGAAAATTGACCCTAAACTGACCCATCCCACTTGTTATTGCGGCAATAAACAGAATTATATATTGTGATGACTTATAAATTAATGAACATCGATGAAAGGTTAACGTTTATAGTCCCGTGGTGGTCATTACTCGTACTACAAGTGTAAACATGAAATGATTTTTGATTTTTTTTTATTCTTTAGTTTCTGTTGAAAAATCAACATAGGACAAATTATGGGAAAAAAATGGACATAACTTTATTTTCTGAGAAATCTTCAGTCTTTTTTATACAGGTTTGGGTTCTTTATTTAATGGCATATCAATCTTGGGTTATTCAATGCCAAAGCTACCCTTATAGAAAAAACAGTCGTGATACTATTTACTTTTCCTAAGAATATGAGTACAAATCTAAACGATGAGTTCGAACTCACTTATTTCAAGGCCACAATCCAGTACTTTAGCCAATACGCCACGGGAATTCATCTATTTTATTCAGTTGAACAAAAAGATAAAGATTCGATTTAGTTAAACTCAGTGTCCAGTTTAGCTTTATACTTACATTGTAAAACGAACCAGTCGTTAAAAACTGAAAATATTTGGGGGAAAAAAGACTAAAAACATTGTACATGATCTGATTAGTAACCATGAAAAATTTGATAGCTCCAACTAACCAGAACAATCTTAGAATCCTAAATCACGTCTCTAAAACTACATATGCTTCTGCATTACCAACTGCTCTCGTAGCTTAAATGTTAAAGCAGCTTGTGCTAATAAATAGGTTAACCTGAAGCAAAATAGGATAAAAGTTCGAATATCAGTGAGAGCTTACCATTTATGTCTCCAATACCTGCAATCCATCACTGTTGTATTAATAATGATCCAAGTAACATGCGAAAAAAAAATGGTTACTAAATTAAACAAAGGAAACAGTGCAGGAGGTCTTCATTTGACAGTGCCATCAACTGGTTAGGCACGACCAGCTGCTTATTCTTAATAGTTTCAAAATAGTTACCACGGAGTTGGGATTTGATTTTTGGTTAAGAAATGGCCACAAGAACTCAGACCAAGACCAGGAGTTGTAGTATTCCAGGAACATTTTTTTTGTCGAAACGAACCACTTTGGAACCAACTTTTCAAAGATTTTCCGCATGCATAAATCCTTGGTTAAAATACAATGGATAGTCTGGTGATTCAAATGATAGTTCGGGGTTGTTTGCTGAATAATGTTGCTCCCACAATTTATGGTGGCTCATTATTGAAAAGCAAACGATGTAAACGACGCGGACAAAAGAATATTCAAAACAAAGCAATACAAACAAAAATAAATTTATATATCAACAAGTACATAAAAAGGAAACATTACAAAACATTACGAATATTCTAATATAGCTCGTTAGATATTCCTCTGTGTGTGTGTGTACTATTTACCAACCCCTCCGCTCGGGCAGGATATGACACAAGGTCAATTTTTAAGCGGAGTTTAACAGGTTTGAATTCAGAGTTTTCCTTCTCCTAGACTAGTTGCCTCACCAAGGCTGAAGAACCTAGTCCGTCCTACTATTTATCCATAGCTGGAGGGAGAATAAGGGGGTTCATACCTTTCCCAAGGGTATTTGCCCGAAAGTGAACGTAATAGCGCGACTGGAGTACGAACTCGCGTACTACGATTCCGCAGTTCATCGCTTTAACCATTACACCACGAGGACACCCTCTGTGTGTGTGTGTGTGTGTGTGTGTGTGTGTGTGTGTGTGTGTGTGTGTGTGTGTGTGTGTGTGTGTGTGTAACAAACACGAATATTATGTTGAAAGACTAAATATTAAAAGTGTCCTGTAGACTATAAATGTATGTTGACTAAGTATTTCACACGATGTATCAATACATAGGAATATAGCAATGTATTCTAGAAGGACGTGTTTTCTCCCATTTTGGTCGTTTGTCTCTTTCGGGATTTGACGAAATGTTTGAGGCCGTGCGCGAGACGGGAACAAATCCTGCCAAAAAAGCAGAACGAGAAAGAAGAAGGTCGCAGAGTATATACGAACCCATGTTACGTGTATTGAGCCGTGTGTCACTAGCTAGTAAAGCCAAGCTGTCTCTGGAAGTCAAAATGTAAGAGAATGAGTTTTAGGAAGTCGAGAGTATATATAGCTAATCCTTGTCATGTGATCAGCTCCAAACACAACGTTTATTTTGCGCGGGACAAAATCAAAGGTGCGGACGTAGTTGGGAGCATAAATCACGAGACTTTCCTGACCAATAGGTTCTCGAAACTAATTAGTTTACCGACGTCCACCATCTTTGTTTCGGGAACAAGTGAATCCGATTCCTATTTTCTCGAATTTTCTTGTATCACGGGCATTTAAAAAATATAGGAGTGTAAATCCTATAGTAGTCAGGTGATTCAAATTTAATTCATCGCCAATCAAACGTCGATCAGCTCTGATGAAACTCCTCCTTTGTCACATTCTCTTCAGTACAAACCAAGACAACATTCATCTTCTTCCACAGTCCCTTGATCATCCAAAAATGCCTTGTGCCACCTAAATACATGTGCGTTGGATAGAACTTACACTCCTTAAATGCTTAATCTTTTTTGTGTTGCATTGTTCTGAAGATTAGCACTGCTCAGCATTAATACGTTTCATTTCACAACAAACCTAACCAAATGCACTTGTGATAATCCAAGATTACTCAACTGGATGTGAATTTTGAGAGGCACTCTTGAATTGAATGATTTCACACGATTTAAGGTCAACGTTGATCGGCTGATTTTCAATCAGGGTTGCCAACTTGAAAAATAAAAAATAAAATCAGTTTCATTACTTCGGTACATGATGTGTCAGAAAATGTCAGATTTCTCTTTTACTAATGAAGAACATGACAGTGAATCTATTTTGCCGATTATTCTAAGAATATCCACCTTTCAGCTCTCAAATGTCACAGTTGGATATTGTAATAAGATGACGTCTGAACTGTCATCCCTTTAATAAACAATTTTAAAAGACACTAAAAACTGTCCATTGGATTGTTACCTGCATCCACGAATACACTTAGTGCGAATCAGTAATGGCGCTGCGATTTGTCTAACAGGCATTTTAAGAGATTTTAGACGACATTTAGTAATCTTTATCTCACTTAAACGTTATCTATCCATCTATCTATCTATCTGTGTGTCGCTCTTTCAACTAATTCCTCTCTATCTATCTGAGTGTCTGTCTGTCTAAATCAATCTCTCTCTCTCTTTCTATATATATGTGTGTGTGTGTGTGTGTGTGTGTGTGTGTGTATCTTAGTTTAGCTCTCTCTCTTTCTCTCTCTCTCTCTCTCTCTCTCTCTCTCTCTCTCTCTCTCTCTCTCAGTATATCTATATTAACTTATTCCTATCAATCTATCTGTCTATCTCATTTTGTTCATAACTATCCGCTTAAATCTATCCACGGTAAAGTCCAAAAATAAGTAAACGCCAAACAATTTTCATAAAAAGTTATTTTTTTCCAAACTAAAGATACCAGGATTCTATTTTTGTACTGTCAAAACGGATATCATTAGGTATTATTTATGATCAAATTTTACAGCACTGAAACTCTATAACTAAAAATAAAATTCTAACCACGTTGTAATAAAGAATGAAACTGCATGAATATGTATAAGGTGAGTATTTATTTTCGGACTTGTTGTATCGTGGTAAGGAAAAGTCGACTGGGGCTGTAGAATACGCTTGCTGCACCTCTGTAGAGGGATAAGACCAAGTCTTGAAGAAGTTTGTGAAGATTTGAGAAGATATATATATATATATATATATATATAGGGGGGGGGTAAAGAATCTGGTATTGAATAACCAATAAGGGTTAAAATACCATAAAATGCGACCAAATAACCAACATATTAAAGAAAGCTCCACTCTAACTGACCACCGTTGTGTTACATTTCAATAAAGTTTCATGTCAAGCAATTACCTCGATCGTTTTTTATTACAATAGGTTTATACGTGTTATTTGAATGACTGTCGTATCATTGCTCTCGTAGCAATCCAAATTCTAGCTATAATGGAAAGAAATGTGCTATGCTAATTAGAATCCTTTACTTCGTCCTAAATAGGAGTATCAATCGACCGCTGTTATAACGGGCACTCAACGGATTCATGGTCCGTCTTTTAAAACTAATGAGTCTGTGGGGAATGTTTAATTGATGGATTTTAATTCAAAAAATTGATAAAGTTTTTAAAAAATAATAAAATACGAAAATAAACAATAAAACAAACAATAAAATGATATGTCTCATAATTTCCACTTATACAAAAACTTAAATTTTCGGTGCCAAAAAGGAGAACTCGGACTCTTTTGGTGCCTTGCCATCCCACTGGAAACACGTGCATTTGCAGATCTCCCAAAACGAACAGTTCATACAATATAACTTTTATAGTATCATTTAATAAGTTAAATGAAAATATTGAAAGAGAATCCAATAAATTTAACTAAAATATTATGGAGATACAAAATGATGGATTTGAATTTAGAATTTTCCTTTATTTATCTATGTTACGACACTGCTGGAGAAGTAAGGACGAATTCATAAACGACGTTCTCCAATGGACCCTTCAGACGGACGACCAACAAGAATTTATCAACAACAGTTCTGTACGGACTCAGGATGTAGTCGATCAGACCTACCGGAGGAGATAGACGATGGAGACGAATAGCAAGAGAAAGAGAGTAAGAGAAATCCGTGCTAGTGGCACAAGATGATAATGAAGATGATGACTTACAGACTACAATTCGGAAATGATTGTCTGGTCCTATGTTTAATGTCTTGTTAACTTCAAGATTTACCGTAAGAAACGGAAATTTCTGGCAAAATTATCAGTTTTTGATGTTATGACTGGCAAAATTTCAACTGAATGATGATAAATTTCTTATAAATAAGCGATAAAGTGTTTCTAACATTTTCATAAGCAAATTAACAATCTGTATGCGCTAGTAGCGTCTTAAAAAAAGCCCCAATACGCTTGGATCAAATTTTCTTATGAATCAGGAATTTACCAACCCCTCCACACGATGTGACACAAGGTCAGTATCTTTTAAGCGGAGTTTAAAAGGTTTAAATTCAGAGTTTTCCTTCTCCTAGGTCGATTGCTATAGCAAGGTTGAAGAGCCCAGTCTGTTCTACTATTTATTCATAGTTGTAGGGAGAGTAGTTGGATTCATGCCTTTTCCAAGGGTGTTAGTGCGCTAATCCAGGATTTGAACTCAGGTCACCGTATCCATTTCCTACGACGTTAGCCATTCTACCACGAGCACCTCTATATTATCCTATAGCAAGGAGTAACCTTTAACTCAACCTCTTGAGAGAGAGAGAGAGAGAGAGAGAGAGAGAGAGAGAGAAATGGGGTCTCTTTCATAAGGGCAGTAGTGTAAAGTGAACCTCAATTTTCGCAGATTTAATTTTTCCCGCTTTTAATTGTTATACTAACTACAAACCTCTCTTCTTAAATTTTGCAAAAAAGTTTCAAACCAACCCGTCTGAGGTTCGCTTTACACTAAACCGAGTTTATATTACATTTTGGATTCGTGAAGAGACAAATAAATATATCTTTTCAAAATGATTTTAAAAAATGAATAAATAAGTAAATTAACTAAAGTATTTTTCTTGATATGACCATGGATTCGTTGAAGGACTGACACGCATTGACAAATTATTAATTAATTCGTATATATTATTTATTTTAATGTGCCCGTGGTGTAATGGTTACCGTCCTAGGAAATGGACACGGTGACACGAGTTCAAATCCTGGACGAGACTGATTGCATTTCACATAGCACTAATACTCTTGGGAAGGGTATGAATCCAATTATTCTCCTTCCAGCTATGAGTAAATAGTAAGGCAGACTAAGTTCTTCAGCCTTGGTGAGGCAACTAGTCTAGGAGAAAGAAAACTCTGAATTCAAACCTGTTAAACTCCACTTAAAATTGACCTTGTGTCATATCCTGCCCGAGCAGAGGGATTGGTAAATATATATATAATTTTTTTTAATTAAATTTATAAAATTGAAAAGAATCGGAAGAAAATCTGATAAAATTTACTTCCATTACACAAAAACAAAATTATTTAGTTTGAAAATTTGTGTTTTTTTTTGTTTTTTTCTCAATACACCATGCTGTTCTATGTCATATGGAAATTTGTAATTCAAAATCTTTCCAAAATAAAGCAGGAATCAATATTGACAAATAAAATTAAAATTTTACTAAAGAAAGCAATATTTTAGTTCATATTGCAGCTATTAATTTTCAAATTCAAATCATTAACTAACCCCCAGCAGGTTACTTTTAGAAAAAAAACTTAACTATATATATTTTCCAGGGATTTGTCTTTTTAACGGTTTAAGTTAACATTTATTGTTTTAGGTTGATATGCATTCAGATGTCATAGAATTAAATAAGGGTACTTAAGTTGGTCGACTGTAGTCGAGAGCGACCCAAGGCTCCCTTTTCAATAGCTACTACACCGAAGTTTAGGGAGTGGTGCTACCTCTTTTCATGGATTGCTCCACCTACTTGATCTGTACCTTATAATGCAAAGTGTTAAACAAGTAGGCATCATGTATCATTTTTTGAGTCTTTGGTATGACTCGACCAGGGATAGAACCTGGGTCTCCCGAGCCACTGACGAACACTCTACTCACTGTGCCAATGGGCCAGGTTTAAGGGTATACTTGAGTAAAAAAAAGATAATAATTTCCACTCATTGTTTTTGAAAAATAATCTTTTCCGAAATAAATTCCATAGTTTAATTGAATTTCATTAATTTTTTATTTTTTTATTTTTTTTTTTATTTTTTTTTTTTGCATATTGTTACGAACCGTTCCTATCTCCAAGTCGCCTTTTAAAGCCACACTGCTTACTGACTTTCTAAGCCAGGCACTGACTATAGTAATGACCGAAATTCGTAACTAAAAACTGGACAGGCAAAATTAAGAGTAACAACAGCAACAACAACAGCAACAACACGGAAACCAGATACATAAAGCTTAAGAAGAGGAAGGAAAAAAACCTCCCTGCCTCAACAAATAGATGAACACTGTTTGACATTCCAAAAAGTTGCTGGCAGCAGGAATTAAAAAATAAAGTAAATACAGGAACGACGTAGACACTTGTGTAAACAGTTGAAAAGAAAACGTGGTACAGTATACAAAAAAAATGCAAAACAAAGCCCAACAATTCTCAGTAATACACGACACTTCCTTGGGTCCCAAACTCTTCTCTTTAGTAAAGCTGACTCTTCAATATCTTGCATCAAAGACCTGCTCCTTCGTACTGTCCCTAAAATGCACCTTTTTATGGGTGTCTTCCGGGGAATCGTCCACTTTCTTTTAGAATACTTGTGTCACTCTAATGATTTTCCCTTTCATTCGACATCGTAGTATTCGCCAATTTGAGAAAAGGAGAAAGGAAGAATTCGCGTTCCTCGTGTTCGAAGTATTTGTATCAATATTTTTAGAATTCGAGTATATTTGCTTTGAAAAGTTTCAGTTAATTTTTCTAGTGCTTTTAAAAAACGCTAGGGTTGGTTGATTGGGTTGGTTTTTGACATGTAGGTTATTTAATGCCAAATCCTGTTTATACATATATATCAAATATATATGATTTGAGAACGAATATTTTGTAGGTACATTTTAAACAAACCAGAACTCATTTGTTTGTACATAGTTAAATGGTTTCAAGTATTTCTATCTAAGACTAATAATTCTATTAAGTAATCATTTGTTTTTACACAATTAAATGGTTTCAAGTTTTCTTAACATGAATAATTCAATTTAGTATTAATCATTTGTTTTCACTCAGTTAAATTATTTCAAGTATTTAACACGAATAATTATATTCAACATTACTCATTCGTTTGCAGACTGTTAAATGGTTTCGTGTATTACTATGTAACACTAACAATTCAATTTAATATCAGTCATTTGTTTACAATTCTATTTGACCCATGGAGAGGACCCTAACTGGTACTACCACTCCGGATCAGAATGGACCTGGGAGTAATGGTACTATAGGGGTACTCCATATTCTCCAAAGCTCCAGGATCGGAGCCTCGCCATCTGATGAAATTAAGTCATACCTAGGATACTCGTTGATAGAGAACGTCTTACTCCTTTGCAGAGATGCACTCGGTGTAATCTATAGCCCCAGCCGATTGGGCTCAAATACTAGGGTGAGTCAAAAGTTTTACAATATTTTGGTAATCAGCAAAAGTGTCACGACCTGTTCACAAACATAAACAGATCGGATTACATACATCCCTAGAAAAATCACATCCGGGTACGGCCAGAAATGACGAAGCCTTTTACGACCCTGATCTGCGGTTACTGCTACGAAAAGGGAATAAATTTCATTTTATAACATTTACAGAACACATCTGCCAAGGAGTGTATTATCTTCGGTAGCCTATATCAGGCTAAAGAAGGACTTTATTTCTACGTCCATTTTTAATAGACGAACTTTGTGTTTACGTAGCCCAGCAGTGTGACATAGCGTTCCCTTATATAAACAAGGCACCGGCGGCGAAAAAAAAAATCGTTCTGCGAAGCTCTCAGGGGCCTGCTCTTTGAGCAAGACATCCCCGAGGCTAAATCCTACATCTCGTGGCCGCATTCGCCTTCCTTCAAGTCTCACTTCTCGTGGTCGCATTCACTTTGCCTCAAGTCTGGATCCCACTCGTGGTCGCATTCGCCTTCCATCACTTAGATATGCAAAAAGGTCCTTTTAAGGAACATTAGATGTCTCCTTCTGGGGATTTGAGTATCTCTGACGGTCCTTACAGACTTGTCGAAGCAGACAGCTAAGCGGCACACACGAAGAGGACCCTAAGACCACCCGGTCCTAACCAACTCGGTCAGTTCTGTTTTCCGTTCGTTCGCTCGGCTGCGCAGCACTAAAGGCACGGGTTAGCCTTTAGCTACCGCTTCCCTATCTGCGCAGCGCTAAGATACCGCCAATCTTAGCTGCGGCCTCTCGGCCTGTTCGCCCGATACGTCGGCACAGCTTTGGTACGGCAAAGCCTCAGCTACCGTCTCCGACACGTCCGCACGGCTTTGGCATGGCAAAACCTTAGCTACCGTCTCCGATTCGTCTGCACAGCTTTGGCATGACAAACTTCAGCTACCGTCTCCGATACATCTGCACAGCTTTGGCACAGCAAAACCTCATCTACCGTCTCCGATACGTCCGCACAGCTTTGGCACGGAAAAGCATCTGCTACCGTCTCCGATACGTCCGCTCAGCTTTGGCACGGTTAAGCCTTAGCTTCTGTCTTCGATATGTCCGCACAGCTAAGGGCACTGCAAAGCCCCTAGCCTCACCGATTCGCTCGCTCGACTTCACATGTGCTAAGGCATGGCAAACCTTAGCCACGGTTACCCTGTCCGTTCACTTGGTCTGCAGTTCTAAGGCAAGGTTAAGTCTTAGTCCCCGCGCTCGCTCGACTCTACGCGACCAAGCTGCCAACACCAGCTTCGACCACGACGCGCTCCAGCAATGCAGCATCCAGTTCACGTACGACTCGCTGTACGGACTGCCGACCTCAACAACATGCTCTAGCATTGCAGGATCTAGCCCACGTACGACTCGCTGTACGGGCTAGCAACCACATCGACACCCCCGGTTAATCCAATATATTTTAAAAATCAGGACATCGATCCACCAACCTCGACCAACATCAGCTATCTGCATCAAACGTCTAGCTGCACTTCTACGACTCGACCAATATCAGCTACCCGCGTCAAGCGTCTAGCAGCACCTTCTCTATAACTTCAACCATACCAGCTACTGACATTACCCATCTAGCTGAAGACACAACAACTACCACGAACTTTACATACGCCCTCGTAAATACGACAAATAAATTGTCATCTTTGTTATATTGTTACCTCTCCTTTCTTTCCTTCATTGTCTTTTGGCTATCATTACTCGCACACTTAACTTAAATCACTTGCGGGGTCGACGTGTTTATCGGCTCCGCAACAAAAGCATCCCAAGTGACCGCAATATACCAAACGTATATTGCAGTCTCTTCGGTTGCTTTTGCCGATATCGTGAAGTTGACCAACCACGCTGATATGTGAGATATCGAGCTCGTCTGGTATTCTTCGAGTGCTATTCACCGGATTTGCCGCTATGGCTTGAAACAGAGCCCTGGAATGTACGCTTTAAGGCCTACCTGAGCTTAAACCTTCTGGTTACTGTACTGTCTCCCTTCACCTTCCGCACAATAAATGTTTTTGCTTGCTACCGTGGTGTTATGTTCGTACTCGTAAAGCATAAGTTTCCGAATTTCACTATGTTACACATTCATCTGTGAGGCTTTCAAATCACACACAGAGTGACCTAATACCCAACGTATCACGATACTATCATCCACTTGCTACAGCTTAAACTGATTCGATCACGTGATATACGTACCGCATACCAGCTCATACTACCAAAATATGGCAAAACTTTTGACTCAAGCACAGATTTCAAAACTAAATAATTCTGTTTCTGTATAATGAAAAAAACCATTTTTAAACAGATTTTCTCCAATTCCTCTTTTAAAAGAATTAAAGGTAAAATAAAATTCGCAATATAAAAGAATTTAGAGAGAATAGAATTTGCAATATAAAATAATTTAAAGTAAAATTTAATATGAAGAGAATGACACTAAAGCTTAATTTAGTATTTAACTGGGTAATGTTTTAGGGGGTTTGTAGGGAACGAATAAATAAATTTTTAAAAATTTAAATTAAATTAAAAAAAAAAGAAAAAGAAAACTATTAAATTTGCAGAAACTCCAAGAGGTCCCTAACAGGAAAAGGAGATGACGCATGCGTAAAAGAAAAAAGGCTTTCCTCTTGACAAAGGGGACCAAGCATTCTTTCTCTTTCAGGCAATACCCGTCGAACCAACAACACCATTTTGCTGTCTGGTGTTAGGGCACCACGCATACGTCTTTGGACGTAGCGTTGGTTAGCCCCTTTCACCCAGTAGCAGCTCTCTCGGTCAGCATTATGCTGAAATATACAAGACCCACAAATGAACTATAAACTAATCCTTACCGGACTTTGGCAAACTTCCAAAAGAAAACTAACCCTTATGGAAGCCCGAAATACCAAATGCGGACACCTACATACATGAAACAAATTAACGTATTTTTGACACCTTAACTGGGGGATTCAAACATTTCAATGTATTCAAGAAAAACTCCCTCATCCATGGAATGGTTGTTGAACCCAGTAAATAAAGGAAAGTATAAAAGAAACGTCTTCGTCTCTTATCTGTTGCTGTCTTTTTTTTTTTTTTTTTTTCGTATAATTCTTTTTGGGACTTTCTTGGGCAATGCATTACACCGACCAACCAACGTGGGGGTAAAATAAAATAACCAAAATATGGAGTCAGATATTCAAACGGCAACACAGCTTTGCCCCTTGCCCTTTGCCCGTGACCTTCAGCTATACACCCCACAGGCTTTAGTGTGTAATTTTAAACGGTAATTTCAAACAGTAACTTTAAACAGTAAGTTCCACAGCTTTCTAGTTCGGATACTGATTCAAAAAGATAACACAGACAATGAAGTTTTTAGAAAGGAATTTTATACAAAAGAAACAAGAAAAAAAAAAGGGATAGAAAAGATAAAGTGCTGCAAATTTTAGTTTTTAGAGGGATTACTTCTGCCTTTTCCACTCGGGCCAAAATTAAGTGCTAAACGTGGTTGATTTGTTTCTTTGTTAGAAATGAATTTTTATACTTTTTAATGATATAAATCTTATAAAAACTGATTAAATTGTTCTTTGTAAATCAATTAGTTTTCATCAATAAGTTTTTTGTTTTGTTTTTGTTTTTTCGACAAGTGCATAGTTAGGGCTAATTCAAAACATAATAAATAGTTCATTTAGTTTATATGCTAAAAGTACATCCAATTAATCATGAACTGTCACCCTAATGAATAAAATGAGATTTATATATTTGATAGAGTCACTCAAACGTAACGTAATGTATGGCAATGTTGCTGTTATTGTTGTTGTTGTTTTGTTTGGGGGTTGTTTTTTTTACTAATAGACGCTTCTTTTTAACATTGTTTCTTTTTACAGCAAAGTTTTCGTTTTGTGATTTGCTAATTAAGTTCTGTATTCATATCGTACCATTATCTTCCCAGTCGCATGACTACAAAAACTAGTAGTCTGCTCAATGAAACACTTGATGATATTTGTATATTACAAAAACTAAAGAAAGAAAATATTAACTGGGGTCCCGAAGTACATTCATCGTAAACAAAGGGCTATGATGATATGGCGATGGGATGTGGTTAATAGATCAAAAGAATGTTGGGAGAGTAAGGGATGTGTGAGGATGAACAGGGAGTGACTCAGGCGTCTACGGACCAATTACAATACATACTTAGTATAGTTGGACTTGAAAAGCTCAAGTTCATATGTTATTGAAAAACACTCTGGACAGAATTTGTTCTAAATAAAACGTTGAATTACTACTCAAGGATGCTGCGTGCAATTTTGAAATTCTGCAAGTAGTACCTTACAAAAGAGTAGCTGTACAGACACTCACATCCGATCATACAAACCATCCAAGGAAGACGAACAAGATATACTGAGTACAGCCGGTATAATAAGGACGAATTCATTAGTGACGTTCTCCCTTGGACTCCTATTTATGGACACACGAGTATTGGGCAACGAACAAAAACTTACATTCACCGTTATTTTGAAAGCGGTCTTTATGTTTTAATTCTACCTGGAATCTTGAGGGTAATATTTGCACTAGATTTGGACTAGCATTCACTGGAATGTTCTTCCACTTCCATAGAACGCAGACTTTCAATTCTGTCTTGTAGGATGATTTCTTTTAAGAAAAAATAATTGGTAAAGGTTTACTTATTTATGTGAGATGGCATAAAATAAAGAATTTGGTTTGGTTTGTTTTTATAGCATATGAACCATTGTAGGTTATTTAATGCCTAATCCTTTATATATATATATATATATATATATATATATATATATATATATATATATATATATATATATATATATATATATTAAATATATGATTTCTAAACAAATTTTGTTCAAAACAGTTTTAAACGAGACTGAGCACATTTTTTTCACACAGTAAAATAGTTTCATTCATTTCTATCCAATGCGAATAATTCTGTTAGCTATTAATAATTTGTTTGCACACAATATGTTTTCAAACATTGCTATGTATCACTAACAATTCAATTAAACATCAATCATTTGTTTACAGACAGTTAAATGATCAAACATTTCTATTTCAAATAAGTCAGTTTCGCACGTCAACAAAGTTAGATAGTTCACATACACACACACACATAAACAAACACAACGACCCAGAGTAAAACACCAAAATGCTTTATAAGATATCAAATATCAAAGACTAATCGGGGAAATAAATAAATAAATGAATAATAAATAAATAAATAAATAAATAAGGCACCCACAAAGGAGAACAGGAAACACACAGTTAAAAAGAGAAAGAGAGGAAAAAAGAAAAAGAAGAGAAAGAAAGAAACAACCCCTACAATGACTATCTCGAAATTAAAAGAAATAACCAGCCCATCGAAACAATGACCTTCTTATAAAATTAATAACACCCTGAAAAAACATTAAAAGTTTTCTGAAGAAAGCAACAAGCTAGAAATGTACGTAAAAACTAAATAGATATTTTTTTAAAGATATAAATCTCTTGTTGACCTACTCATTTGAAATATCAACTTTTCTCTCTTTGGACCAACAAAAAAAATTACATACATACATACATACATACATACATACATATATGTATATATATTCTCCTGAATTGTTTGATACGATTTTTATCATCATAATTTGTAGCTTACAATATAGACTTAGGTGGAGTTAATTCAAGCAGCAATTCAATTTCCTCACGCCCTTAAAAACAACTGAAACAGCCTAAGCTATTTACAATAGGTGGGCAGCTTTCTCAGAACTGGACGCTAGCGACTGAAATAAACAAGACAAGGGAATAAAATTTAGTAGCAGCATTGAGAAATTGTTAAACAGCGGTAAATTACAAAGAAATACATTTTTTTTAATTGAAGTGGAGAATTTCAGCAATGCGGAATTTCTTTTTTTTAATATAAAACCAACTCATTTTGAAGAGATTCCCACAAGTAGTGAACTGTGACCGCCCTTAAATAAACACTAAGTTCTGAACAAACGAACTCGCACCAATATGAGAGAAAAATATCTCTATATCAGTAAAATTCTCATGATGTTTGTATAAATGTACGTAACTAAACCCCAGCAAAACCGCATTAGCAATAGCTGATTGATTTTAACGACACGTCAATTCGCCTGGGGTTATTTTCATTTTATTGGTTAGGGAATTACGTTCATTTTACGTTTATATTTGCATTTTTATATCGTTTCCTAAGAAGTTTTTGCACATGGTTATATGGTATCAAGTATTCCTATCTAATACAAATAATTTGATCTTCTTGATCCATAGATGGAACCCAAAACAGATACTATCACTTTGGGTCTGGGTGTACCAGGTAGTAATGGCAATGAAAGGGTATTCCACATTCCTTAGAGCTCCGGAACTGAAACCTCACTATCAGATACAATTTAGTATCAAACGCAGAAAATCCTTTTTAGAGAGTGCCTTACCCTGCTGCATGGGATACAGTCAGCGTATTCTAAGCCCCACCGACAGGTCGAACACACATCATAGCAAGGTTTTTATTGGAGCAATACGCTTAAATGCTCTAAATTAAAGGATAAAACATTTTACTGCCCAGTTTATATATATATATATATATATATACAGATGTACCACATGGACGCTGACAAAACGTATAGAAAAAAAGTTAGACGAGACCTGCACAAGAATATTACGCGCTACACTGAACAAATCCTGAAAACTTCACCAAACAACGGCTGTATGGCCACTTACCTCCCATCTCTAAAACCATCCAAATAAGACGAACAAGACATGTGGGACACTGCTGTAGAAGAAAGGACGAAATCATCAGTGACGTTCTTCATTGAATGTGCCAGTGTTGGCCAACCAACAAGAACTGGCTTGTAACAGCTCTGTGCGGACACAGGACGTCGTCTTGAAGACCTACTGGGAGTGATGGATGATATAGACGAATGGAGAAAGAGCGATTCAGGGAAATCCGTGCTAGCAGCGTGGCTTGATTAGATAGATAGATAGATAGATAGATAGATAGATAGATAGATAGATAGATATGTTGGTTGGTTGGTTGGTTGGTTGGTTGGGTTTTATGGCATATCAACCTTTGTAGGTTATTTAACACCAAATCCATTTTTATACAAATAGTCAGTTCTATTGCAAACAATTCAGTCTAGTATGAGTACACTGTTTAATTGTCAAAAACATTTCTATTTCAAACTATTCAGTTTATTCAAACAATTCTAATTCAGCTTATTTCGTTTACACACAGTTAAATGTCAAAACAGTTCTATATATAACAATTCAGTTTAGTGTAATGTCAAAAACAGTTCTATTTCAAACAATTCAGTTTGGCATAAGCACGCAGTTTAATTGTAAGTACAGTTTAATTGTCAAAAACATTTCAATATCAAGCTATTCAGTTTAGTCAAACAACTCTAATTCAAACAATTCAGTTTAGCATAAGTATGCAGTTAGTTCTATTTAACACATAGATAGGACCCTATCAGGTGCCACCATTCCGGGCCAGAGTGGACCTAGGAGCAATGGCAATGAAAGGGTACTCCGCATTCCCCAAGGCCCCAGCATCACTGCAACCTACCATCAGATTGTTTACTGTCATATCCAGGACACTCATTGGGAGGATCTTACCCCTCTGCAGAGGTGTAGTCGGTGTATTCTACAGCCCCAACCGGCTGGTCAATACACAGTTAAACGTCAAAACAGATTTATTTCATATAATTCAGTTTAGCATCAGTACACAGTTTAGATGTCAAAACAGTTCTATTTCGAGCAATTCAGTTTAGCATAAGTACGCAGTTTAAATGTCAAAACAGTTCTATTTTAAACAATTCATTTTAGCATAAATACGCAGTTTAAATGCAAAAAACAGTAAACTCACACCCCACTTTAGTTCTATCTAACCCATAAATAGGGCATTTATCAGGTGATACCACTCCGGGACAGAGTGGACCTGAGAGCGATGGTAATAAAGGGGTACTCCGCCTTCCCCAAAGCTCTAACATTACAGGAACCTCACCATCAGATTGATTAGTCTCCTATACAGGACACTCGTTGGAGAGGGTCTTACCCCGCTGCAGAGAAGCAGTCAGTGTATTCTACAGCCCTAGCCAATTGGGCAAGATAGATAGATAGATAGATAGATAGAAGGAGGCGCCCGTAGTTTAATGAATATCCCTATCAGAAATGGAATCTGCAATTGAAGTTCAAATACTGGACGAGGCCGTTTGCATTGCACCTAGCACTAATACACTCCAGGTATGGGTAAATAGTAGGGCAGACTGACTCTTTAACCACGGTATGGCAATCGATCTACGAGAAGGAAAAGTCTGAATTCAAACGTATAGACATACGAGGATCATTAAATAAGTTTTCAGACTTTTTTCGTATGGGCATTTTTATTGATAGTACACTCATGAAACTCTAGTCCCCTTCGAAGTAATCTCCTCCGGCTGCAATGCACTTGCTGTACCATTCCAACAACTTCTGGAAGGCCTCATGGAAGTCCTCTTGTGTGAGCGTGTTAATGACCTTCGTCACAGCCTCTTTCATCTCCTCAATTGTCTCATAACGACAGCCTCTGAGCTTAGGTTATAACCAAATGTCACAGGGAGGCTGAAGAACTGTCTTGATGCCCATCTTGGTCAAATAGTCTGTGATAAGGATGGAGTTGTGGACTGGTGCATTGTCCTGGTGGAAATGCCACTGACCCGATTTAAAGAGTGCTAGCCTCTTCTGATGAAATCTCTTCCTGAATTCCCTTAAAACCTCAACATAGAAACCCTAACCCTAACCCTTTGGCCAATCAACTCTGGTCTATTGACTTCTTTACTCCTCCCACACCTCTCATCATCCCTCACAGACTCCCTGCCTTCCTTGAATCTTTTATGCCACTCAAAAACTGACGCTCGATTCATGCAAGATACTCCAAAATCAGTATGAAGCATTCCATACGTTTCTGTGGCATTTTTCCAAGTTTAAAACAGAATTTTATTGCATATCGTTCTTCTAAAGTGCCAGATTGCATTTTTGAAATTCACCAGCTGTGACAATCAGGCTTCAGTAGGGTGTATTCCAATTCCTGCTGTAGCTGTTCATTTGAACGTGAAATCATAAAAATTGGTCAGTCATTTCATAAGATGTATAGCAATAACAAAGTGAATTTTCAAGAGTCTACGACAATTTTAAATGCCTGTACAAAAAAGTCTGAAAACTTATTGAATGCACCACGTATATATATATATATATATATATATATATATATATATATATATATATATATATATTCACTTGAGTAATAACGATGTCCATGTTCCTGGCCTCCAAAATTGGATAAATAGCGAGTTTTGAGTTGCACACCACAATAAAGGAAAAATGACGACTTTTAATTATCTGAATTCATGATGCAATTGTGTGATACTTGAGACGTTATGACGACAATGAAATATTTCTTAAGGGTGTCCTGGGTATGATACTAAACTGCATCTAGTGGCAGCTCTGGGGTGTGTGTAGTCATCTCATCGTTGTCATCTGCAAATTCACTCTGACCCGGAACTAGTATCTGTCAGAGTTCCATGTATCAAATAGATCTGTTTAAAACTTTATTAGATAAGAATACATGGGTCAGAAAAAGAAAGAAAACAAATTCTAGAATACATTCATATGGTTTTCTATATTGACAATTCCTCTTCGAAACAATAGGGGAAGCGGTGTGTGACACTTAGATTTCAGCCGAAGTCGAGTCGACCCTTACTATCACGATATGACTTTAAAAACATAAAAGAAATCAAACTCTTGTCTGCCGACCTCTGACCATAGTTGAATTCAGCCCATTATGGATAAAAAAAAAATAAAAATAATTACTTGAAATGATATAATTATTTGTTTGAAATAGAAATAGTTGAAACCATAGAACTGTGTGCAAATTATTTGTATTAGATAGGAATACTTGAAACCATAGAACGGTGTTCAAATTATTTGTATTAGATAAGAATACTTGACAACATATAAATTTGTGCAAATCATTTGTATTAGATGGGAATACTTGACTACATATGTGTGCAAAACTCTCTGGAGGAACAAAACAAAACGCGTAAATATAACTATACAATGAATACAATTCCCTAACTTCTAAGCATAAAATAACACTAGGCGAGTAGATATACCATTAAATTAATCAACCAAATTAATCTTTAGAGCATGCACCGTGCCAAAAGGTAAGTGCCCAGGAAAGTATACAATTTTTGTTTTTACCTATACGTACCCGTAAATGTCTCTAGTTTAAATTCGACAAGGTGTGTTGTTTTCTCTTTATTAAAAGGCGAAGAAGTTTTTATCCGACTTCCCACAAGGCCAAAATGTCACACAAAGATAGTTTGATGTGGGATGCTCCGAAGGAAGAAAACCTCCCGTGGGGCGATCTTAAAAATTGCTTATTTCCGTCGGCATTCCCCTTCAGGTGTATCTCCTTCTCTCTCAGGTTTTGTAATCTGATTACTCATGTAGCGTACCTTGAGCAGGAGTACTTTGGTGGAATCCATCCTTGAGCAGGAATACTTTGGTGGAATCCATCCTTGAGCAGGAATACTTTGGTGGAATCCATCCTTGAGCAGGAATACTTTGGTGGAATCCATCCTTGAGCAGGAGTACTTTGGTGGAATCCATCCTTGAGCAGGAGTACTTTGGTGGAATCCATCCTTGAGCAGGAGTACTTTGGTGGAATCCATCCTTGAGCAGGAGTACTTTGGTGGAATCCATCCTTGAGCAGGAGTACTTTGGTGGAATCCATCCTTGAGCAGGAGTACTTTGGCGGAGCGTATCCCTCTCCAGGTCTACAGCTGGTTTGAATTCAATTTTCCTTCTCCTAGACCGGTTGCCATAGAAATGTTAAAGAGTCTGTCTTACTATCTACCCATAGCTGGAGGGGAAAATCATTGGATTCATGCCTTTCCCAAGGGAATCAGTGATATCTGAAATGCAAGCAGCCTCGGTCAGGGTTTGAACTCAAGTAGCCATGTTCACTTTCTACGATGATAACTGTGACGCCCCGAGCATCTCAGGCCCCGGGCAATAAACCTTACCCCTTACCCCTTTTAGTCGGACAGGTGCTACTTGCAGGAAACCCCCCCCCCAGGTCTAAGCTTTATTTTCTCAGTTAAAAGAAGAGGAGAATAAATGTTGTTTCCGGGTAAAATATAAAACCGATAACAGAAAGCAAAATAAAATTTGATATTTTTTGTTTGCTTGTTTGTTTTGTCATACGTCATCCACCGTAGCAACGCTCCAGTAAAATCGTTAATCAAACATTTCTTTATGCGTTGCTGATGTTTTGTCACGACAAAGATTTATTTTTAGAAAGATATAAGAATAAAAGAAGCTCTTTTCTGACTTCATCAACAATTGGATCAACAATTGCACATTTGTGCCGAATAAGATACAAAACAAATGAAGGCTACAATAGCGATTCTGATGATTTGCATGTTTAATATTCAATCATGGACGATGGTATTCAGCTGGAAAGTAAATGTAAGCGCCGAACACACCAAGATCTTCACTAATGATCTTCTCCAAGAAGAAGACCAAGTACCTTTGACTTGGATACAAGCGGCAGAAAATACCTATTTACACAAAACTCTTAGACTTGAAAAGGAGACGACACAGACCAGACAAACGGGTCTTAAGAATTCCTGGAATCTTGAAAATGGAATCCGCTCAGTGTTGCTTAAAAAAATAAGAAATCCTTCCGCATCCAAAATTCACATAGAAAGATTTCAGACACAAAGCTTTCAACTATACGAAGGAAAATGGTTACGTAGTATGTTCTGCAATTTACTGTGGGGTTTAAATGTTTTATTATGTATGATTGTAACGGGGTTCTTCTACTCGGCAATGTTGTTCCGTTTTTTTGACTCATCTCAAGGCACTAGTATTGTACGTCAGCCTCTGCAAACTGTAAAAGTCCAGGTAGTTTAAAATGAAAGGCTTTCGATCAAAATTATGAAATATAAATAAACTAAAATTACCCTTTTCTTTTTTCTTTTTTTTTTCTTTTTTTTTTCATTCTCTTGAGTTCTACTCGAAGCTATGAGTACAATTTTTATTGATAGATACTTTTATATTTCTTCAGTGTATAGTTTGTACGTTTTTATAACACATTTTGATTCTTCAAGGGAAATATCCATTGAAATTTAACCCTTTAAACATTTAGAACCTTGGGTATCAGATTCCCTGTGCCTGAGTTCCCAGATTTCACTCAAACGCACAAAAATGTCGGGGTATTATTCAAGAACAAAACATTTTTAAACATCTCTTCGCTGGTTGGTTAGTTGGTTGGGTTTATGGAATATCAACCCTTGTAAGTTATTTAATGCCAAATCATGTTTATACATACATTAGATTTGTTATTTGTAAACTAATAGTTTGCACATAAACGTGCCACGGCTCATTTGGTTGTACACAATTAAATGGTTTCAACTATTGCTATGCAACAGTAACAATTTAATTTAAAATCAGTAATTATTCACCCACAGTTAAATGGTTATACAAATATAATTTGTAATCGAATAGTTTGTAAGTAATCTTATCTTTAAATGAGTTGTAGCTAATTTGCTTGCACACCAGTATTGCGATTGTTTGCACGCAGTTAAATGGTTTCAACAATTGCTATATAACACAAGTAATTCTATTTAATATTAATCATCTGTATGCACCTTGTGAAACGGTTTCAAGTATTGCTCTCACTAATAGGATTATTAGTTCACAATTAAATAGTTCTAAGAATTCAATTTTTGACCTCAATCAAATGGTTTCAAATATTGCTCCGTAACACTAACCATTCAATTTAACATCAGTCATTTGTTTGCCCACAGTTAAATGGTTTAACAGTTCTTGGTCAAACTTTTCTGTTTGATACATTGATGACACCCAAACAGGTACTACCACTCCGGGCCAGAGAAGACCTGCGAGTAATGGTAATGAAGGAGTATAACACATTCCCCCAAAGCTTCAAGATAGGAGCCTCACCACCAGAGGCAGCTTAGTGTTATATCCAGAACACTTGTTTGGGGGAGGAGTCTTACTCTTCTGAAGAGAAGCACTCAGTGTATTCTATAGCCTCAGCCGACTGGGCTGCCGGACTGTCGATTTGATTGCACACAATTAACCTATCAATTTGAAAGCCTTGAAAATTTAGAAAATGTCGTCTGCAATATGTCAAATTTTTCTGCGTCCATTTTTTTTATTTGTAGACTTATGATTCATTGATTGATTTTAACGGCATGACTGCACATCAAGGGTTATTTTATACCTCGAGGTAAGGTAATCACGTTCATTGTACGTTCACATTTACATTTTTTGTCTAGTTTTTCTTAGGAGCTTTTTTCTTTTTTCTTTTCGATCCTATCAAATACGATTGTGGCACGATGGTGGGTATTTGTTCTATGAGTGGGGGGGTGAGCGCCAGTCGGAGCATTCCTTTGTCTGTTTTGGCGCGAAACCCACACAAAGGGCTTGCGCACGATATTTCCTACGAGACGAGAAGAAGGCGAGGAAAGGCAAGGTCCCAGAGCAGTCAACAGATAGGAATTAGTGACTGTCAGGGAAAGGCCACAGTTAGAGAGAGGCGGCTGCTGAAGCGAGGAGTTGGGAATTTGTGGACTCAGAAGCCAGGTCAGCCAGCGTGAGAGGATAAATCAGCGTTCCTGATAGCTGGTTGGGAATTTCGTTCGGGTACGCGTTCGTGATAGCCACAGATGCACAGAATGCCAGAAAAGAGTCAAACCTTCTCCCTTCTTACGCTTAGGGCTAACCCAAGTCCGTTCTTATTTGTTCTTCTTTCTTCCACACTCGGTTATATGTTATATCTGTTGTATATTTGTGAGACATGTGAACTGTCCTTGGCCGGAGACGAGAGGAACTACAAGACGATCGAATGGCCATGAGCTGATATAAGAAGTTGAGATAGTGGGGTCCGGCCGAGTCGGGTATATTGTCACACGATTGGGTTTGGTTTGGTTTAGTTTACTTTTAGAGAATATCAACCATTGTAGGTTATTTAATGCCAAACCCTTTTTATACATATTAAATCGAAAATGAATAAATTTTAAACAGATCTATTTACTCATAGATGGGACCCTAACAAGCACTACCATTCCAGGTCAAAGAGGACCTGGGTGTAATGACAGTGAGGGAGTATTCTAGAATCTCCAGATGTCTAGAATTGGAACCTTTGTGGGAATACGAACGGACCATGCACATCACAGAATGAAAATCTTACCCCACATTGTGTTTGCTCGTTTTCAGCCGGTCGAGTCGGAATGCATGACTCCGAGACTGCTCACACAAAGAAGAACAGTGAGAAAATAAAAAGTTGAATAAATGTTTAAATAGAGGAAGAAGTTGTGTGATAAAAATGACGGTTTGTGGCTACGTAGTTCCCTTGGCTAAAAACTAGAACTGACTGCTACATCTTCGGACCTGGCGTCACCACCGCCAATTCTCACTGGCTGGCCCTCTGCGTCTGTTCCCTTCTGTTCTTCTGGCTGTATTGTTCGTGTCTCTTTAATGACTGTTTTTCTGACTCTGGTCCCTCTATCTATTCTGTATCGGTTCTCCCAGTCCATCTCTGTATCTGTTATCTATCTATCTATCTATCTATCCTTCCGAGTCTCTTCTGTGTCTGCCTCTTATGCCTTCTAGAAGCAGACTGACTCTGTTCTTCATTCAGCAGTGAACATTCCCATTTCTGCACCCCTTGCCACCCACAGGCTGGACATAAACAAGAGACCCAAAAAGGTGTGATAATAAAAATTTCTAAGTCGTTGATCCACTTTTATCGAACATCGGTGTTTTATACTAGCAGGGTTGAATTAGTGATCCCCACTCAAATATGTCTCCGTCCCCAAATTGACACACATATACAAGCATACGCATACACAAACCAATGGTCAGTTCATAATCATACACATGTATACACTCACACACACATACATACACACATATATACATTCATGTTCACCCAAATAGAGTTAAGTCTATATACCACCATCAATAGTGTCACACTTCACCATCACCAGCAGTTTAGTTTCAAACCCCAAACACTCCCTTTTGGTGGGGTCTTTCCTCTCCATATCGAATGCAATCAGCGTATTATAAGCCTCTCCGATAGGGGGTTTTCTTGTCTTAATCTTTGTCTTAATAGTTGCTGTGTAGGAGACCAATAAGGTCTGTTCACCAATCTTTGCACCATGCGTGAAAACTTGATTAATAGTTATAGACTGGATCACGTATGATGGGCAGTGTTTTCCAAAAACAATCAAGTCTATTTTTTTAAGGATTTTGAAAAGAACCTCCTGCAGATTGGAGTCAAAAGAATTTGTAACGCTATGAAATTTCACAGTTAAGAGATTTTTAAAAATCGCAAGATGAAAAACAAAATTCTTGCAAGAAAATTTGACTGAAGTTTCAAACAGAATATTTTCAGGTCATCCCATTTCACACCTGTTCCTTTCTTTTTTCAATTAAAATTAACAAATTAATTTATCTATTTATAATATTTAATTATATTTCCACAAGGTTACAAAGTGATTGATTGAATGATCATAAAGGCATGTCAAACTGTCTGGGGTTGTTTAATGCCTACAGGTTAGGGAACCAAGTGCTTTGTACATTTATATTCACTTTTTTTTAGTTTCTTAAGTTTATGCACAGCTAATAGATCCTAAACAGAAGAGCCAAGGAGCAATACTTTGATCCTTGGTCGGGAACATTACCCTGTAAGCAGGGTTTTGGATACGCTGATTGTATCCCCTGCGGAGAGGTAAGGCACCTTCCAAATAAGGATGACCTGGATATAATACTGAACTAAATCTGATTGTGAGGCTCCAGATATGGAGATTTAAGGATAATGGAGTACCTCTATATTGCTATTACTTCCAGGTCTACTCTACCCAAGAGTAGTAATATCGTTTAGAGTCGCTTCAGTGTGACAAATAGATTTGTTTAAAACTATTCGTATTCGATTGAATCGTGTGCAAAAAAAACTCTTAAAAACAACTACACAAAAACGTAAATTCAAATATATAATAAACGAATTTCTCAAACCTCTTGGCATAAAATAACCCAAGACAGGTTGATATGGTGTAAAAATCAATCAGGCTGGGAACACAGATACTACACTCTCATCCTTTCGTGAAGCTACGAAAGAAAGAAAGAAAGAAAGAAAGAAAGAAAGAAAGAAAGAAAGAAAATGTTACACTCTTCGCAGTGTTGATTGATAAAAACAAGACAAAAAACAAAACAAAACAAAAAAAAAAAAGAAATAAAATAGCTTAAGAATTTTTGTTAATTTCCTATCGAGTCGATAATTGTATTTTAAGCCTCCGTTTCATTTTATCATTCGTTTGAATAATGAGTTTTGATTGCTAATTATTACCCAATTTTATTAGTGAACCAGTTTAAATTGCTTGTTATTATTTTCTGTTATTAATTTCCCATAAAACCCAGTATGGGGAAGAGTGATGGTTAAAGTGCTGAACTGCAGCCTCGAAGTAAGCAAGTTCGATCTCCAGTTGCGCTATAACGTTCACTTTCGAAATAATACTCATGGGAAAAGGCAGGAACCCACTTATGCCTCCAGTTATCGGTTAGATAATATCAATGCTCTTCTTCAGAAAAGATAGCTTTCGCATTAAATACCCACGAAGGTTGATATGCCATTAAAACAAAACAAAAAAACATCATAATACCAAGTCTTGAAAGGAAGTGTACTTTATGATTTTATAGCTAGACCCGGTTCCAAATTTGATTTTTCCTAGTACTTGGGTGAATCAATAGTTTTTGCAATATTTTGGTAACGTGGCAGTACCAGATACTTTTGTCGAGGTAGTAAAGGTGGCAAACCATACTGGCCTTTGAGATGCTGAGCTCGCCTGATACTCTTCAAGTATTACTCATCAGTTTTTCTTTTATGGCTTGAAGCAGAGCCTCGAAATCCACGATTTTATGCCAACCTGACTTTGCCTATACTGTAATCAACTTCACCTTCGACTATGATGCAAAAAATGCTTTTGGTTGCTATCGCGGCGTTATGGCCCAGTTTGAACTTGTGAAGCATATTTTCTAGAATTTGACTATGTTGCACGTTTATCTGTGCTGTGAAGCAATGCACTGCGTGTCAACACACGAACTACCACGATACTACTAATCAAAGCGGGTTACAACTACAGCTTGAACTGCTTCAGTCACTGCAAAGTAGCACGTACCAAAATATGACCCCCCCCTCGTAAATGTTAGCAAATTTTTCTAACTCAAAAAAATGACTTTTTGTCACATCCTGCCCGTAATGTAAGGATTGTAAGTGATGTAAAATCTTTCAGAATAATTGATATCATTTCATAATCAAATAACTTGACTAATTCTCGTTCAAACGATCTCAAATTTTAACAGCATGTGTGGAAACAACTCAAAAGTTTGTTTAATGTTCTATGTTGTTGTTGTTTTTTCAGATATCATCATCATCATCATGTCGTGTCGCTAGCAAGGATATGCCTGAACCTCTCTCGCCACTTCTCCCTATCATTCATCGCCTCTGGCAGGTCTTCAGGGCTACATCCTGTGTCCTCACATAGCTGCTGTATGTATGTTCGAGCTGGTCGTCCTGCTTTTGCTTGGCCATATGCGGGGGTCCATTGGAGTACATCACATATGAGCTCGTCCCTGCTTCTCCAGCAGTGTCCTGCATGTCTGGTTCGTCTAGCTTGGATAGTTTTCGTGATGGAAGGCAGGTGGTCGTATAGTTGGTGCCTTGTGGGGTGTTGCTGCCAGGACTTGTTCAATATTGCTTGCAACATTCTTGTGTAATTGCCGTCTAGTTTCTTCTCCAGCCGTTTAGTCAATGTCCAAGTAGTGCATCCTTATAGTAGTATCGACACGACCGCTGCCTGGAAGAAACTGTGTTTCATTTTATCGGTCAGGTTTGATTTCCATATGATCGAAAGCCTTTAGATCATTTACATGAGAATTGATTAAGTTATTAGATTACGAAATAATTTCATTTTTCATTAAAATCCCAATACATATGAAATTATATCAACTGTTTGGGAACACTCTGTACATACTGGTGATTAAAATAACCAAGATAAGGAAACTCATTTCAGTATATCAATGTATAATAAAGTCTATCAATGTATAATAAGACTTTGCTCAATATCTCTGCTTAAAAATTAAAATTTCACTAAAAGTATGAAGACATTACTGATTTCTCAAGGTTTAATTAATAAATTGATATACACTTTATTTTAAGCAATTAGCTAAATCCTTATATCAGACCAAACTAGGCAGTAAAATATCCAATTCCCGGTAAATTTTTCTTGTAATGCAAAGAAGATGTCAGTGGGATTCCCTAATATATGAAGTTATAATAAGTAAAGTTACAAAATAACTTGCACACTTCATCCTATTTTGATCTACAGTTAATTCTGATGAGTAACGGTTGGTTAGGGAATTTTTGTTTTATGCCTTACATCGGGTCATTTGCATAACAACCATTTTTGTAAAATAAAGAGTATTATATTTGTTACCAGCAAATTCACTCAAAGCAGATTTGTTAACGTTGGGATTCTTGACGTGAGACAGACCAAGGAAGACCATCTTGAAACGAGCATTCGGAAACAAGAAATCACCAAGCACCAGTACTCTTTTCAATTAAAACATGTTTGCAACATATGCAGCAGGATCTCTTTGTCTAAAAACGGTATTGTAATCTCATGACGGGCTAATTAAACACAGGTCTTTCCTCAGCAACTTACTGGTAATTCGTGTCAATTCTGTAAAAAGTAAGTAGGTCAGTAGAAAGTCTGAAAAGTCATAATTGAGTGCACGGAGTTAACGTCAACGCCAGAGACAAATTTTTTGCTCGTCAAATATGCTTGCAAGAGTGAAACTAGTTTGAAGAGCTACATGCACGCCCACGGGCGCTCTTTTTCTGCAAAGTTAAAGACAGTGCGGTAGCCGTCAAGCGGATATATGTAAACAAAATGATGTGATACATAAGCGTTTAATTTTTTCCTTCGCTTGTGCTGGTTTCCTTGCGGCTGTGTGGTAGAATCTTGGATTGGCGTTTCAGTCAGCCAGGTTTCGATCCCAGCTTCGGGAATCTAGCCTGTCTAGCCACACTGAAGAGTTCTGATAGAACGAAACAGTCTGTCTGTGGATGACTATATATATATATATATATTATTCGTTGTTTACATTGTTTGTATTCATCCGACCCTACTACCAAAAACAAGATGTGACACAAGCTCAGTTTTAAAGCAGAATAAAGCGGATTTGAATTTAGAGTTTTTCCTCTCCTAGACTGATTGCCTTACTAAGGCTTGCGAACACAGTCTGTTCAACTATTTACCTATAACCTAGGGCGAAGAACAGATAGATTCATACCGTTTTCAAGGGCATTAGCGCGAAGTGAAATGCAAACAGCTTCGTCCAGGATATGAACTCAAGTCATCGATTCGATTCTATTTCCGATGACAATAATCGTTAACTTACGCGCCACTCGATGTTTTAGTCTTCTTCACGGTTGCAAATATTCAGAGAATTTAAAATGGAACCTTTCATTTTATCTGGTGCTAATATCCCAGTGACCTTTCTTGGGATTGAGCTCCTGAATCCCTGCTTATCTATCAATTTCTTTGTAGGTGACCATATGCCTCCAAAATGTTTGTATGTCAGTCAAAATTCCAAAGTGAGAGAATATAATCATAATGTTTTTGAATCACCCAGTTGATGCCACAGGTTCAGGATATTTATTTATATAAACAAAGCCATGTCTGACACAAAGACATGGGTCGTATGAGAATGGAACAATAAAAATCCATTAAGGATCAAGTTCAAACTATCAGTATCTCCCGATACAATTTCGTGAGAAAATCTCTCATTATAACAGATCTTCTGATACAGAATAATAAACTCAGTCTAGAAAATAACGAGACTGATTTTTTTCAGCTGATCAATGTTGACTTTGATCACGCGAGAAAATATTTAGTTCATGCTGGCCTCTTGGAATTCATGTTCAGTCGTGTAATCTTAAATCATTACAAAGGGGTTTTGTTGATTATGTCACGAAAATGGAACACAAGAATATCGTGCTGCATCATGCGATTAACAAGTTTAGTACCAAAATAAATATTCCTCTGGCACCAAAACCTCATTCCTCTCCTTATCTGGGTCCCAGTATCTATTTTATATCCCTAAAATCAAAACCCAGCAACGTAGTCGCTATTAAAGAACATGAAACATATCTTAAAAAACTAACTGAAGGCAGTGTTAGACTTCCACACTTTTTCTAGGAGTGGAAACAATGTCTTCATCGATGTGTGGCCTCTCAAGAGAATTAGGTTAAGGGAAATGAGGTGGATTTATAATTAAGTTGGTAAGGAACTAACAGAAGGCAGCGTCAATTGAAGACTTCAAGATTTTTTCCAGGGGTGAAAACAATGTCTTCATTGGTATGTGACTTCCCAAGGGAACTATTTCAAAAGAGAAAAAATTTGTAAGTTGATAATATTATTATTAACCCATCAATTACATTACTTTCTCAACGGATCTTGTAATTCCTGATAACTGTATCTTTTATGATAAATAATTCATTAGACGCTCGACCTTTCCTCTTGTAAGGTTTATCGTTAATATAAAGTGTCAGAGTTGATTAATAACATATTTTGCTATTACTCACTTCCAAATTGGCGTCGATCTAAGGATTAGTAAATGCAAAGAACGTGATGAGTGGTATTTGAAGTGAACAAGGTGCTTTATTTAAATGGTCAAAACAGGGCGTTTTTCTTTTAACAGACAATGACCAACGTCTTTCCAACAGAATTTAAGTTTGACACTCAATTGTTGATGGAAGAGTTGTCACTCTTGTTTTGTTTTTTTTAGTTCAGAGACTTCATATTGACCGACTAACATAGAGAAAAATTGAAAAACAAAGTAATCCAAAGAGAAGAGTTTAATATTAAAAAAAATTGACGTCATAACGTTTCGGTTTGAATGAAACTTCATCAGGACTAGGAAGGCTGATATCGAGTGATGTTAGATCACCGATGGATTTTTAATGAAATACAAAACAAGGAGGAAATTGTATATACAGAGAAAGGGAGTAACTTTAATCAATAATGACCACTAATATGCAATTAAAACAAAGTTATTATCAATAATTTACACGCACACACATATCTGTGTGTGTGAGTGCGTGTGTATGTGTGCGTGTGTGTGTGTGTGTGTGTGTTTATATATTCTAAAGTTAATTCGGAGAAGGTGAAATCTACGAGTAATCTCGTTCAGATCTGGGAGGAAAAGGACGAAATCTGAAATCCCTGGAACGGTGACAATACAAGGATTAGTCCTACTGCTAAAAATGGGCTGCTAGGAAGAGGTAACTTTTAAAGGATCTTGTAACACGGCACTGTGTGTGAGTGTGTGATATTGCAATATTATTGAATTGTGTGTGTGTGTGTGTGTGTGTGTGTGTGAGAGTGTTTGATTACAATATTACTGATTTGTGTATGTGTATATTACAATATTACTGAATTGTGTGTGTATGTGTGCGTGATATTAATGAATTTTATGTGTGATATACAGAATTAATGAATCGTTTTGGTAAGAGAGGAAAGATCTATCAATTCCACAATCTAACCAATAGAAATTTGAAATGCATCAGGAAAATACAGCAAGTTCCAAAAATGCAAAGATGACATCTTCATCGCCCTCGCACGATTTCTTCGTGTGGATTTCATTTGAGCATTTAACAATGTAACAAATCCGTCTTGACACATTTTAACATAATTGCCGACACAGTGACATTTCGTTACAGGTCAATAATTATCATACACATCCTGTTCCTGTTTGTCAAAGTAATGGAGAAAACTTATGAAAGAAAATCGTTACAAGACAAGAGGATGTACAGTGAATTAAAAAAAAGGAAATTTCTTAACAACTGACTTGTAATACATCATATCGAAAAGAAAAGGAAACTTTTTATTTGCTTGCTCTCTCTCTCTCTCTCTCTCTCTCTCTCTCTCTCTCTCTCTCTCTCTCTCACACACACACACACACACACACACAATCAATCAATCAATCAATCACACGTAAACACATACATACATACATGTGGAGGTGCACGTGGTGTAATGGTTATTGTCGTGGGAAATGGACACGGTGACCCGAGTTCAAATCCCGAACAAGGCTGATTGCATTTCATACCGCACTAATACCTTTGGGAAAGGTATGAATCCAACAATTCTCCCTCCAGTTATGAGTACAATAGTAGGACAGACTAGGCTCTTTAACACTGGTATGGCAACCAGTTTAGGAGAAGGAAAACTAATACCCTTGGGAAAGGTATAAATCCAACTATTCTTCCTCCAGTTATGAGTACAATAGTAGGGCAGACTTTAACCTAGATTGGGAAACCAGTCTAGGAGAATGAAAACTCCGAATAAAAACCTACAAAACTCCAATTAAAGATTGACTTTGTGTCATATCCTGCCCGTTCAGAGGGATTAGTAAATACGCGCGCACACACATACACACACACACACACACACACACACATAAACATGAAACACACACATGCATATACATACATACATATACATTTGGACGTACGGTTATCGTCGGAGGACGGTTTACATTTCATTTCGTACTAATGCTCTTGGGAAAAGCATTAATCCATCTCTTCCTACCTCCAGGCATAAGTAAATAGTAGGGCAGACTGTTTTTAGCCTTAGTTAAGCAACCAGTTCAGGAGAAGGAAAATTCTGAACTCAAACCAGCAGTATTTTGCTTAAGAATTGACCTTGTATCAGATCCACCCTGTGCGAAGGGGTGAATAAATACACAGATACCTCGACTACCAAGTTGGAGTTAGGGTACATTTATCCGTGCCTCCCACCAGGCAGGGTCTAACCCAAGGTCAGAGACCCGTGCGCAGCTGGTCAATGCTGGTATTTGGATCATTCGGAGCAATGTGAACTATGCTAGTCATTGTGAAGTCTCCCAGCACGTATGACAAATGACCTTGCTGGTCATAGATTCTCTTAACTCTAGAGTGCAGTGCATTGTAAATCTATACTTGTCATTGATACTCCGCCCGGCACGAATGCCTGGTGGCCCAGCCGAAGCCATGTCCCTTGGTTGCGTTTTTGTCTTCGGCGGGATATGGATATGGCAAAAAAATAAAATAAATGAAATAAAACAGAGCTGCCTAGACAGTGTGACTCAGATTGAGGACCGAAGTTATTTTGAGTCGTGCTCAATCCAACCACATGTTACATAATAAAACCTCCACAAATACACTGTATTTGTATGCAATACAATACAATAAATAACGTTCGTCCATAGATTCGATGATGACCATTAATTATGTCGAAGCTTTAAAAATAAACTACGCAAATGATTTGTTCATAGTGGTAAAAGGTTGTATAGGACAAGCCACACTTTTGGGATGAGCTGATCACAAAAGAATAGTGTATTATGCGCTACATAATTCCTCAGGTTTTAAAATGATAATATTGGTCCATCGATTCGATGGTAACCATTTGACTAAACCGAAGTTTATCAAATGAACACAACAGATTTGTTTTATAGTGTTTAAGGCTTGTGTTGAACCAGCCACGCTTTTTGAATGAGCTGATAAGAGAAGAATGGTGTATCGCACGCAACAGAATTCCTCGGGTTTTAAAATGAAAATATTGGTTCATCTATTCGATGGTGATCAATTGGCTAAATTAAAACTTAGCAAATGAAATTAACAGTAGATTTTTTATAGTGTTTAATGCTCGTGTAGAACTAGACACACTTTTTGAATGAGCTGATATAACAGAAAAATAGTGTATCACTGGACCACAGATTCATTCTCCGTAACAGCACATCTGAAATTTGGAATTCAAAAGTTTTTTCATCTAGTAGATTGGTTACCTTACCAGGACCTAAAGAAACCAGTCTGCCCTACAATTTACCCATAGGTAGGAGGTAAGGAGAGACGGATTCAGGCCATTCTCAAGGGCATTAACACGAGGTAAACTCAGTCTATAAAGTCCCTTTCCAACGACGATTACATTTACGCCATATGCGTCTCCACTCAATAAAAATAACGTAGTAACAAAGCACTTCAAGCGTATTTTTATACGCTTCCATTAGTAAAGACTTTTCTATTCGGTTCCTACCTGGGTTTTTTCACGTTCTTATTGGCAGGTTTATCCCACTGTCACCACTTGACAGTTCCTAAGTGGCATCACTTAATAGCTTCCTCAAAATATCTCCAAATAAATTCTTGTTCACGTTTCTTTTTCTCCTTCATCAATAATCGACCCTTCCTTATCGATCTGCCTTGCCCTGTCGACAGGGCTTAGAATACGCTGACTGTATCCCCTAAAACGGAGTAAGACCCCCCCCCCCAAAAAAAAGGTATCCTGGATAAAATACTAAACTGCATCTGATGGTGAGGCTCTAGTTCTGGCTCTTTAGGAAGCGTAGAGTGCCCCTTCATTGTTATTACTCCCAGGTCTTCTCTGGTTCGGTGTGCTAATACCTGTTAAGGTCCCATTTATGTGTCAGATAAATTTATTTAGATATTATTCGTATTCGATAGGAATACTGTAAATTATTTGTATTAAAAATAGTTACTTGAAGCTATAATTGTTTATTTAGGATTATTATTAGTTATTTGAAACCATATAACTGTGGGCAAACAAATAATCATTATTACATAGAAATAATTACTTGAAACCATATAATTATTAGTATCAGATAAGAATACTTGAAACCATACATGTGTGCAAGTTAATAGTTTTAGATTGAAATATTTGATATCAAATAACTATGTACGAAAATTTCTAAAGAAGCAACTACACAAAAAATGCAAATATAAACACGATTCCCTAACCTCTTGGCATAAGATAACCCCAGACAGATTGACAAACCATTAAAATCAGTCACTCATTATCTATCTGTGGAAGTGCAAAAATTAATTATTATTATTAATCAGATATCCGGAAAATTATATACAACGGTGGAGTCACTGTTCACCTTTGTTTAATTACCCAGATTGTGTGTCTTCGCAAGTAGATATTCGCAATTCCTCTCTTCTTAATTATCTGCCACCCACAACAGTCAAAACATATTCCTTTTTTTTTTTTCTTTTTAAATTAGTACTAGCAAATTCACCGTGCGTTGAGCAGCTTTGCACTAAGCCCTGCAGACGGCGAGATACTGAGTTCGGTAATCGGGAGTACCGTACTATTATAGCCTTATGCAAAACCCAGGCAAACAGGAAACGATTTCCAACAATTTTTGTGTGTGTGTGCGTTTTTAAAATGTTTTTGCTATTTTTTTTTGTTGTTTTTATTGTCTTAGAAAGCGATTAAGATTTTTAATCAGTTTTGTGTGTACAATTTAAGTGCAAATCTGGGCTTCTGTTAGCTTGCTAAGCCCAAATGAGCAAAAACTAAATCCTCTCTCTCTCTCTCTCTCTCTCTCTCTCTCTCTCTCTCTCTCTTTCTTTCTCTCTCTGTGCGTTTGTGTGTATAAAAGAGAAACAAGGGATTCACAAGTGGAAAAGGGGTTCACATCTACTCAAATCTCCTTAAGAGGAAGTGAGGTGGATTGGAAATGCAACGAACCGAAATTGCCACTGCTTGTCAAAAGATCTTGAACCAAATTAACAGCTTTCTCGATTCTTCAGCTGGCTGGTTCAAATTTGAAACAAAGATTTTTCCTTGAAGTGATGTAAAGATTAATTAGCTAGGCTTACAGAATATTGAGACTGAGTTCGATTCTCACCAGATATCACCCATACTTCAACTTTATACTAAACTAAGCTTAATAGATAACTGGTTTTTACCTTGACACTTAAGCTTAACACTGTGTAATATTTACAGTCGAAGTAAGCCAACTTTGGTACAACTTTGGACTACTTTTACGGAGGCACGCTTAACACAATAATTATTGTCGCAGAAAAATGAATCAGCGACCCGAATTCAATTCTTAGACGAGGCTGTTTCCGCTTCCCTTGGCGCTAATGTTCTTCCTCCTGCAATGAGTAAATAATAGGACAGAATGGGTTCTTTAGCCTTGGTAAGGCAACTAGTCAAGGAGAAGAAAAACTCTGAAATCAAAACCAGCAGTACTCCGCTTAAACATTGACTTTGTATCACATCCTGTTCGTAACGGAGATGTTAGGTAAAAGAGAAAGCGCACTTAGCGTAACGGTTATAGTCGTAGGACATAGAATCGGCAACCAGAGTTCAAATACTGGATGAAGCTGTTTCACTTCGCGCCAAATCACTTAGGGAAGGTATGATTTCTTCTTTTCTTCCGCCTGCTATGGGTAAATAGTAAGGCAGACAGTTTTTTAGCCTTGATAAGACAACCAGTCGAGGAGAAGGAAAATTCCAAACTCAAAACCAGCTGTAAAAGTAAGTAAAGTTGGCGACCGTAGTCGAGGGCTACCCGAAAGCTCCCTTTTCAATAGCTACTACACCGAGGTGTAGGGGAGGGCACTACTCCTTTCCCTGGATTGCTCCACTTTACCCTTGATACGTACCTTATACTGCTGAGTGTTAAGCAAGGAGGTATCAAGTACCATTTTTAAAGACTTTGGTATGACGCGACCGGGGATTGAACCCAGGTCTCCCGGACCATTGGCAAACATTCTACCCACTAGGCCATACTCTGATTAAACGTTTACCTTGTATCAAATTTTGGTGTCCTCGTGGTGTAATGGTTAAAGCGATGAGCTGCGGAATCGTAGTACGCGAGTTCGTACTCCAGTCGCGCTATTACGTTCACTTTCGGGCAAATACCCTTGGGAAAGGTATTAACCTCCTTATTCTCCCTCCAGCTATGGGTAAATAGTAGGACGGACTAGGTTCTTCAGCCTTGGTGAGGCAACTAGTCTAGGAGAAGGAAAACTCTGAATTCAAACCTGTTAAACTCCGCTTAAAAATTGACCTTGTGTCATATCCTGCCCGAGCGGAGGGGTTGGTAAATAGTACCTTGTATCAAATCCCGCACCTAGCGGAGACGTCAGGTAAACACATTCTTTTACAGAGCACCCAGTAAGAAATATACTAGGATTCAAACCAGATTTGATATGATTTAGGCATGGATATTTCGGCGAAGTGGTAGGCGTCAAATCAATTTTGGCGACATATCTTATTATCAGAAAAATTATTTTATTTGAAATTTGTCTGTCTGGATATGTTGAATGATTAGCTTTAACGGCATGTCGACCCATCTAGAATTGTTTTATACCAAGAGGTTACAGAAGTGCGTTCGTTATAGATTTATATTCATGTTTTTTTGTGCAGTTTCTAAAGAGTGTTATTTTTTGCACACGGTCCTATTGAATACGAATAATTTTCAAATTTTGACATATAGATGGGATCCTAACAGATACTACCACTTCGGGTTAGAGTGAACCTGGGATTAAGCGTAATGAAGGAGTACTCTATACTTTCCGGATCTCCAGAACTGAAGCCTCACGCTCAGACATAGTTCAATGCCATATCCAGGATACCCCTATTGGGGGTGGGTCTTACCTCTTTGCAGGGAAATACAGTCAGCTTTACCGACAAAGCTTCTGTATGGATAATTCTAAAGAAACAAAATTACGACATATATATTTACATATTCCCCTGCATAAGCAGCATACAACATAAAGTCAATTTTTAAGCAGAGTTTAACAGGTTTCAGTTCAAAGTTTTCCTTCTCCAAGACTGGTTGCCATACCAAGGTTAAAGAGCCCAGTCTGCCCTACTATTTGCCCATAGTTGGATTCATATTTTTCCCAAGGGTATTAACGCTCTATGAAATGCAGCCTCGTCCAGGATTTGAACTCGAGTCACCGTATCCGTTCCCTACGATGGTAATATTACACCACGAACACCTCAAAATTACAATATATGTTATTTTATAACAAAAATCTTGATCATTTTAACATCCAAATTGAAATACAAGCTATAGGTTTGACCTTTATCTTTTATATTGATCTAAACGAATAATTTTTTAACCGATACGATATCTAAAAAAATTTTCGAAAAAAAGAGCATTCCTTTCTCATAACATTCTACTGCTATCAGTTGAAAACGCAACAAATTTATATAGAACTAATATTTTCTTAATCCCAGTATAAGAAGCGGATTGTATTATTATTTAACTTGTTACCTTATTGTATATAACTCTAATCTAAGCTTTCTACAACCATCGCGTTTTTTTTTTGTTGTTTTTTTTTTGTTTTTTTCACATGCTTTTGTTTACACCTCTTTTTCAGGTCGTTCAGCTATGAGCATTGAGGAACGAATAAACTTGAAATTTTGGATCAAATTTTTTTAATGATAATACAATCCGCTTATCCCTCTTTGGTCCATACCTCATACAGCACACCTCGTCCTGTTACTTTATATAGGTGTGTGTGTGTGTGTGTGCACGCACGTGTTTGTGTAAGTCTGTGAGATTTGAAGGCTTTTGAAGGTCAGGGGCTAAGGGCAAGGCTGTGTTGCCGTAAGATATCTGACTCCATATTTTGGTTACACTGTTTCACCCCACGTTGACTGGCCGGCGTAATGCCTTGCCCAAAGAAAGTCCCAAAAGAAATATACAAAAAGAAAAGATATAAAAAGGATAAGAGACGAAAATATTTCTTCTATACTTTCCTTTATTTATTGGGTGAAGGGACTAACCGATGCTGCGTCCCAAGACGTAGCGTGGTGCCCAAAACACCAGACAGCAAAATGGTGTTGTCGGTTCGACGGACACTGCCTGAAAGAGAAAGATAATATCGTCTCCTTTTTCGAGAGGAAATCCTTTTTTCTTTTTACGCATGCGTCATCTCCTTTTCCGTTAGAGACCTCTGGGAGTTTCTTCAAATTTAATAGTTTTCTTTTTATCTATTTATTTATTTTTTTAAATTCAATTTTTTTATTTATTTATTCGTTCCCAACAAGTGTAAGCTTATGTGAATGTGTTAATGCTTGTGGATCTATGTGTCAGAGTCCTCTGCATAAACCGAGGAATTGTGCTTGTAACAACATGTTTATATAGAGAGATAAATTGACAAATCTTATAAGTTGGCAACCATAGTCGAAGGCGACCCAAAGGCTCCCTTTTCAATAGCTACTCCACCGAGGTGTAGAGGAGGGCGCTATTCCTTTCCCTGGATTTCTCCACTTAACCTTGATACGTACCTTATAATGCCGATTATTAAGCAAGGAGGTATCAAGTACCATTTTTGAGTCTTTAGTATGACAAAACTTAGGATTAAATCCCGGTCTCCCGAACCATTGACGAAACTGATTCACAATTACTGCATTCTGTTGTCTATTATTGACGTCATTTTGGGGTGGGTTATCACTTTTGTTATTTCTTTTGAATGAACAAATACTGTTAATCAAACCCGAGTGAGCCCAGTCATTTCCACCTTTTGGAGACTGAAAACAATTTATATTAAGGAGCTTCTCTATTTTTAGTTTATTGTTTCATTAGTACTACACGAGTATTTTCAATACTCTTAGGAGGGGACACTTTTAAACTTTTATTCTGTTTTTCTTATAAAAGAGTAAGTCTTTATAGAGAAAATACTAAGTTTAACCATTTTAATTTTTATATCAAACAAAAGGAATAGAAAAAATTGCAAATTTATACTAAAAACAATTTTTTTTAAATTAATCATCTGTATATATAAAACGCAATGTGTATCCCCCCCCACACACACACACAATCAACAAGCGAAGTGGACTGTCTATGCTATCCTAACCAATATAAATATATGATCTATCACCGATATTGAGCACTCTTTATTTATAAATACCACAAACTATATACATGACGGAAAATATTGATTATCAAAACAGCGAAAACCGGTGTTGAGCCTAATATGTTATATTTAGGGTCCACTGAACGATCTTAGAAACAGAAATTTTACAACCATAGAACATCTTTCTACAAGAGACGCTATGCCAACAATACGTTTTCGAAATATCAATGGAATTTCTAAAACAAATTCAATGTCACATACTTTTTAATGAAAAATTGTAAAAAGAGCGATAGCATGAGGAGTAGGGATTGTGGTTTGTGTTTGGAGGAATTAAATATCATTATTTTCACCGAACAAAACAGGCTCCTTAATAAGAAATCCGAGTTCATTGGCAAGTGCCAGCATAAGTACTTGCTCATTAGTCAATTAGCTCCCGAGTGGGAAAAGGCGGGCGGTAAAAAAATACGTGGTTTTAAATAAATTATACAAGTGAATATTTAGATTTTTGTAAGTACCGACTGATCCTATTACGGCTTCCCTGTTAAGAAGTGGGTACAGTCGGTACTTACAAAAAGAGAAAATAAACAATTCTGATGATTGATTTACCATCGTGAAACTGGCAGTAATGTTAAAGAGCTTGTGACGACCGTCCGATTTTAAACGTTTTTGTAAGTTTTTAAAAAGCGATTTTATCCATGGTCTACTTTCGACTTGTATATCAACTGTAAACCTGTTGTGTTCCCGTTATAACAGCAACCCATGATGATATTAATGTTTCTATTTAAGAAAGAGTGAACAATTCGAATTAGTATTTCATTTAACTCAGTTATATCAAGGATGTAGATGATTAGAAAATGATATTCAGTATAAAGCAGACATCACAAAATTATCATTGAATTGCAAATTCGACTGGAAATTGCCTTGTCCTCTAAGAACATTTTAAGTGAATTGCTCTGATGTGGCGTTTTTGCTAAGTTATGATTATATGTATTTACCAATTCCTCCACACGGGAAGGATGTGACACAAGGTCGATTTTTAAGCGGAGTTTAACAGGTTTGAATTCAGAGTTTTTCTTCTTCTGGACTGGTTGCTTAACCAAGGCTAAAAAAACTGTCTGTCCAACTATTTACCCATATCTTGAAGGAGAATAACTGGATTCATTTCCCAATGGTATTCGTGCTATGTGAAATGCAATTAGCCTCATACAAGATTTGAACAAACCATTAAAATCAATCACTTAGCAGTTCTTATTTAATGGGGATTATTAATTTCCAAATTCAGCTTTTAAAATCAAAACAGGAAAAATAACTGTCATGTTATTCATTTCAAACATGATCATTTGCGATGTTTACAAAGAAGCAATTATTGATAGCGTTCACTAAATTGCTTAGTTTTTTTTTTATCCCAGTGACAAAAGAACAAACACACATTTAGATGGTATGGTTTGTTTTGTTTTTTATTTAAGTATGTGCAAAATGTCCCAACACATTTAAGGATTTTCTCAAATGTAAAACTATAAAAATTACCCATTTCTTTTTGCTATTTTCTTTAAGACAAGTAAACTCTTAAGACATCACAATTTTTCCCTTGTGCAGCAAAAAAATATTCAGATCAAATACAATCTGAATTTCACTTGTAATTTTTTATTAGTAGCAGATTTTCACAGTTAATTCACTATGTTCATAAAGCTGTTAATGACAGCAAATAAAACAGTATGTCACAAAAATTAAAGATTCTCTCAATATTAAATCTTGATAAAATTGGAAAATCTAAAGTTTCTTCTCAATAAGTTTAAAATTTTTCACAGATTTCACACTATAGAGATGAAGATGGGTAGTAGTGAGAAAAGACTTGTTTTTTTTTCTTTCTTAAAACAGTTAAGTCAAAGGTAACAAAAGGTGAGCAAACCTTTACACCTTTTTTCTAAGTCACCACTGCTTCATCAGAAACACTGAAAGATCCCTGCAGTATTTGTAAGAAATTGGTACCCAATATTTGGATCCTGGAAAACCAAATTTTTCTAGATAAGCAGAGCTCTGATGGATCCATAAATGTGCAGTCAATTTTTTAAAAATTCTATCATTTAGTTCAAACCCATTTCTTGGTTGGATAAATTTATAGGTTGTTTTTTCTTTGGGAGTAGGGGTGAAGAGATTTTGATTAAAATATTAGATTCTTTTTATAAATTTTTTAAGTGGGTATAATATTTACTTTTAAAAAATTTAAGTTATTTAATTATTTTAGAACAGTTTAAAACTTTTGAAATAGTTATTAGTTTAATTTTTGAACAATTAAAAACTATGGTCGTTTACTTTCAATTTTGACAAATTTTATTTCAAAGTACAAGGGTCATTCAAAAAGGAGTTATTTTGAAAAAAAAATAAATAAAAAATAATTTTTTTTTTTTTTTAGAATTTTTTTTCCATACATTTTAACTCTGCATTGTTTGGAATAGGTTTATAGCAAAAATCATTTTAATCATGCAAAAATGTTTTGAAGTTATTCAAAATGGCAGCAAATCAGAGTGCTCTAAGCTTGAACACAAATTTGTCATCAAATATTTGGTTGGTTGGGTTTTATGGCATATCAACCTTTGTAGGTTATTTAACGCCAAATTCATTTTTATGCAAATAGTCAGTTCTATTTCAAACAATTCCGTTTAGCATGAGTACACAGTTTAATTGTCAAAAACATATATTTCAAACTATTCAGTTTATTCAAACAATTCTAATTCAGCTAATTTTGTTCACACACAGTTAAATGTCAAAACAGTTCTATATATAACAATTCAGTTTAGTGTAAGTACAGTTTCAATGAAAAAAACAGTTCCATTTCAAACAATTCAGTTTAGCATAAGCACACAGTTTAAATGTAAGTACAATTCAATTGCCAAAAACATTTCAATATCAAGCTATTCAGTTTAGTCAAACAGTTCTATTTCAAACAATTCAGTTCAGCATAAGTACACAGTTCTATTTAACCCATAGATAGGGCCCTATCAGGTCCTACCACTCCGAGCCAAAGTGGACCTGGAAACAATGGCAATGAAGGAGTACTTCACATTCCCCAAAGCCCCAGCATCACTGGAACTTCACCATCAGATTGTTTAGTGTCATAATCAGGACACTCATTGGGAGGCTCTTATCCCTCTGCAGAGGAGCAGTTGGTGTATTCCACAGCCCAAACCAACTGGGCATAAATATTTGGTGACTGAGAAGTGCAAACTATGTGAAATTTACAGAAAAATGTCCAATATGCATGAAGAAGTAAGTTTTAGTCAAAAAGTCTTTACAAATGGTCTAAACATGGGTTTGCCACTATAAGTCTGAGTGAAAAAACAGTCTATAGAGTGGAAACACACTGACTCTCCAGTAAAGAAAAAGTTCCAGGCACAATGATCAGTAAAAAAGGTCATGTTGACTGCTTTTCTGGAACATTTAAAGACCCATCACTATTGATTTCCCTAAAAATAGGGCGGCTGTAAACAGTGCTTCCTATTGCTGATTTTTTAGACAAAATTTACCTTATTTCTTGAATGATCCTCATAGCTGGGTGTTTTTGGGGTTTTTTCACAATTTCAAAAACTTTAATTTTATTTATACTATTTTTAATTATCATTTTATAAAGAGGAATAATTATCTATTGAGATATCTTATTAGTGTATTCTGAAAATCTAAATTTAAAATTTCATTTCTGAAATGTTCATTTTTCAAAGTACTGTTGATAAAAAAAAATAAAATATAATCATCAAAGTTGCTTGAAAATAAGAACAAAACAATTCAAAAATAACCTACATCCATTTTTTTTAAATATTTAAACAAGTTACAAATTTTTCTTTCATTTATTTCTCTAACCTAATATAAATGTTGATTATCAAAAAAGAAATAGCACAGTCAAATGAGACTGTAGAATACACCAACTGCATCTCTACAAAAGGGTAAGACCACCTTCACCAAGTGTCCTGGATATGACACTAAACAATCTGATAATGATGCTCCAATCCTCGAATTTGAGGGAATGCAGAGTACCCCTTCATTCACGTTGCTCCCAAGTCTACTCTGACCTGGAGTAGTAGCACCTGATAGGATCCTACATATGGGTCAAAAGGAACTGTCTGACATTTAAATTGAGTGCAAACAAATGACTTATGCTAAATTGAATTGTTTGATTATTTAACTGTGTGTAAGCAAATGACTGATGTTTAATTGCTTTGTTAGTGATACATAGCAATACTTGGGACCAAAAGAATGAGCTTGGGCTCATTTAAAAACGTTATCAACAAAATGTGTTAACAAATATTTGATATACATATGTAAAGAGGATTTGGCATTAAATAACCTACAATGGTTGATATGACATAAAACCAAACCAAACCAAACCAAAAAAACTCAGGTTTATTTATATGCATATGATTATTGTATTGTAGTTAATGTTACTTTACCAATCTTTTGTCCCAGGCAACATTGGGTTCTTCTGCTAATATCAGTGTGTAATATATATATATATATATATATATATATATATATATATATATATATATATATATACAGGGTTGTCATTTATTAAGCTTAGCTTAGCACAAGGCCAGAAGTATGAGGAAACCCACAGAGAATCAAGCTCACTAACAATGTTCCAATAGCCTAACTTGTTGCCCATTTGTACATAGCAAGTTAATGCAAAAGTTTTCAGTACTTTTTGAAAAAAACTCATTCATATAAGTTCATTCAATCATTATTATAAGATTATTTCACTGCTTTTCTATTGCATTTTCAGCTAAATTGTGTTTTCTATTAAAAGAATGATTCTGGTTTTAACTGAATTCATTATTGGATTTGTTGTATATATTAACCAAACAAAGGAATGTTGTACAGAGAAAAGACAAGTGATAATTTAAAAGACATGTGGAACAACCTCCCATCTCACTTTTATGATTATTTGCAGCATCAAATTTAAAATATTCAGGACAAATGTTGTAATTGCAGTGAAATTATTATTTGTCAGCTTTCCTTTCCAGAAATAAAGTTTCTTTTCTAATGTTACATTCAAATGAGTTAATTCACTTCTTTTTTTTTTCCTGAAAGTTCATGTTTGCACTTCCTCTTCTTTTAAGAGTTCTAATTCATCATTTTTCAAGTTCTGAGGTCTTCCAGAATATTCTTTGAACTTAAACTCAGAATGTTCTTTTTAGACTTTATATACCATGGGTCTCAAAAGGTCCATCACATTCTGAAGAAGAGGTACAGTGAACCCAAAGTAAGATAAGGGAGGGAGGACATGATTTCCACTAGTTATGATGCTAATCTGTAATATAGCTGATAGACTTCTATATATTTATTCATTTCATCAAAATGAATATCTACAAGACAGTATAACTACAAAATGTTGTACTTTTGGTAAATTTAATTTTTTTCCATTTAATTCAATTTCAAGGACAAATTGCAATAAATTATGCTATAAATATCATTAAAGCAGACAAAATAAAAGCAACATTCAAAGTTCTATCATATTTAACGAAATTGTATATATAATTCATTTATTCAACAATTTGCTGTCAAACATCTATGATTTTCTATTAGTGTATGTTCTCTGTCATATCAGGTACATCTTCCCCATGCCAATATAAGTAGTTAAATCTACTCTTTCTCATGAAATTAAAAAATCTTCATACTTAATTGTGCAAGTTAATTTTCTATTATCTCAGACACTCCTCCACCACAATATAATCTTAGCCACCCCTCAACAACAATATAATCTCAGTTACCCTTCCATCACAATATAATCTAAACCATCCCTCAACCACCCCTCCACCATAAAGGTCTTTGAAACAAACCAATGTAGATTTTACTTTTTCTTATTAAGAATGTTTTGGAAATGTTTATAACACAGGAATACTTCTATTTCTCAGTTTTTGAACTTGAAGTGAAAGTGACTGAAATATCAAAGTACATTCTACTCTTCCCTAGAGAGAAATATGGTCAGGGACAAATTACCAAGATTTTTGGAAATTTGTTCTACTGTATGTAGAAAAACAGTTGGCAGGTGGCCCATGGGCTATATCTTTGAAAACTCTGCTTTACACATATCCAAAGTCAAGGAACTAAGGCTTTAAAAGCTTGCTAATTGATCAGACACACTTTCAAAGCTTCAACAAATAACTAATTAGTTAACAAGATACCCAATTAAACTTAATACCTTTTTAAAAAGGCCACTCCAAAAATGTGCCCCCATTACATACAAAAGGTATGTGAATAAATATTTGTGTTGATAATACTAGAAAGAAAGCAATGTACAAAATATTTCTTTATTTAATGAAGATGATTGATTGGATATAAAATTTCATTTACAGGAAACAACCTATCTTTAATTGCCTCAGTAAATTCCTTCAACCTCTACTCTGAGTTAAACAAGTATGAACAAACCTGCATATTATCAATGACCTTTAAGCTGCTGTAGTGTTACAATGACCTTTTAAATTATAAAACAAATTCCTGACAATGATGCTACCAATTAAGCAAGATACTATTCACTATAATTTATTGATTTTAATCACATATCAACCCATCAAGGGTTATTTTATGCCTAGATGTTAAAGAATCACATTCATTGTACATTCATATTTACATTTTTTATGTAGCTAATTTTTAAGAGTTTTTTTTGTTTGTTTGTTTGTTTTTTGCACACAGTTTGGCAATATCAAGTATTCCTAATAAAAATAATGTGCACACAGTCATATAGTTTCAAGAAACTAATAATAATCCTTAGTAAATGATTGAACCATTCTGTTTGACCCATACATGGAACTCCACAATTACTACAACTCAGAGTGGACCTGAGAGTAATGGTCATCATCATCATGTCGTGCTGGTAGCACGGATATCCCTGACCCTCTCTCGCCACTTTTCCCTATCGTTCATCACCTCAGGCAGGTCTTCTGGACAACATCCCGTATCCTCACATAGTATGTTTGTGCTGGTCGTCCTGCTTTTGCACGGCCATGTGTTGGGGTCCATAAGAGTACATCACTTATGAGTTCGTCCCTGCTTCTCCAGCAGTGTCCTGCATGTCTGGTTCGTCTAACTTGGATAGTTTTTGTGATAGGAGGCAGGTGGCCGTATAGTTGGTGTCTTGTGGGGTGTTGCCGCCAGGACTTGTTCAAGATTGCTCGCAGCATTCTTGTATAATTGCCGTCTAGCTTCTTCTCCAGCCGTTTTGTTAGAGTCCATGTAGTGCATCCATATAGCAGTATTGATGTGACCGCTGCCTGGAAGAAACTGTGTTTCATTTTATCGGTAAGGTCTGATTTCCATATAATCGATAGCCTATTGATAGCTGTCCATGCTTTCGTTAACCCCATGTCAATGTCCTTTTCGGTTGATGCGATGCTGCTTCCTAGGTAAGTGAATTTGTAATGGTAATGAAGGGGTATTCCAGACTTTCCAGAGTTGTAGAACTGGAGTCTCACTATTAGATGCAGTTTAGGGTCCTAACCAAGACACCCCTTTTCTTGGGTTGGGGGGCTTACTCCCCTACGAGAGACACAGTGTATTCTAAGCCTTGCACACAGAACATAATAAAAATCTCCTGTGACTAAATCTAAGTTTTCTAATTCTAAATCAAAAAAAGTTTTATTGAATATTTGGCAAAATTTTAAGAAAAAAAAATGTTTAAGTTTCTGCCTAGAAAATAATTTTGTAAAATATTGTTTTTACTATCAACTTAATTACAAATCAACTTTATCTTCCTTGGAAAATCTCACACTGATGAAAATGTACCTTATTCCCGGAAACAATGCTGAAAGTCCTCAACTGACACTGCTTTCAGTTGATTCGTCACAACTTGTTGCCATGATCTCAACAGTTACCTAATAATAACAATGGAAGTGAGTTTTGATTTTTAGTTTCAAATTAGTGTTTGCTTTAATGGCATATCAACTTTCATGGATTATTTAATGCTAAAGCCATCCTTGTAGAAGAATAGAAGTAATACCATTTAATCCACAATTCGGGTTCATGCCTTTCCCAAAGGTATTAATTAAAAAGTAAACATGACAGAAGTTCAAACTCACTTACTGTAATGTCCAATCCAGCATGTTAGCCACTACACCACAGAGACTCTACATTTTGATTTTTAGGAAAAGGAAATAGTCAGGACTCTAATACGATAGAAATATTCTTTTTAGTCAAGAACTGGTTGATCAATTATCTGTACATATTTCCATAGGCACACATGAAATAGTGCTAATTTTTATCTTTAATACTTAGAAATAAACATTAGTAGAGAAAGCAAATTTTCTCATGAGAAAAAGATAAAAGTAATTTTTTTCTTTGTAAAGCTAATGACATTTGATAATTCCCTCTTACATGGAAAAGATTTAACTGTGACAGAAGCTTGTTGCCTTGAAAACTAGCCATGTTAGTTTGACACAACAACCTACTCTTAAGCTCTGTGCATTGCATTTGGGATACTTTGCTAAACTGTGATGTCAGCCACCACATTGTGGCAGTTTTGCAGGTCGAGTCAAAAGTGCACACAGAGAGGTGGGGGTCGCAAAAAGAAAATAAAAGAGCACAGAAAAAAAGACAACCAAGCCATCTTTCTCAACAGAGAAGATGCATGTGACACTTTACCCTGCATAACAGCTCCAGACAATATGGTCTACTCTATGCTTGGCTCTGCATAACATCAGCAATGACCACTAATGGATTATCAAATAGATTGGTGAAGTGCTGTTGCCAGTACTGGAGGATTTTTTTCTGATTCTTTGATAATGGTCTTATTGTCCCTTGATATTAGAGGAACAGTGGAAAAAGTATCTGGCCCAAAAACTTTGTGCATGAGGCCATAGAACAAATTAAAGTCCTTTTTATCGAATGCTCTCTGAATTTCAGAAGAAAACTTTGACCACCACTCATTTTTATCCTCCTTAATGTTGTGACATACATTCGAACTCTATATATTCCTTTATGGTAGAAGGTTAGAGTGAGGGCTCATTCTGCAATGTACTTACATGAGTAAAGTAAAGTTGGCAACCATAGTCGAAGGTGTCCTGAAGGCTCCCTTTTTGATAGCTACTATACCAAGGTGTAGGGAAGGGCACTACTCCTTTCCCTGGATAGCTCCACTTTACCCTTGATCCTTACCTTATAATGCTGAGTGTTAAGCAAGGTAGCATCAAGTACCATTTTTTGAGTCTTTGGTATGACTTGACCTGGTATTGAACCAAGGTCTCCCAGGCCATTGTCAAACACTCTAACAATTATGCCAATGTCTGGTAACTCTTATATAACTTACATAAAATGCTCTTTTTCTTTTCAGTAATTGGCTAACAGCAGGTTTGTTATCGTCAAACCAGTCTTTGTATTTCCTCACTCTACATCTAAGTACATCTACACCAGTGAAATAAATTTGGTCTCAAAAGATTTCCTAAGTATCATCAAAGTTTAAACAATCAAGTTGTTCAGTTAAGTTTGCACTAACACCTTTTTGTTTTAGTTTAACATCAAGACACTTTGGTATTTTCCCTCCAGATATACAAATCTTTTTGCAATCATAGAGTTTAAACCTTCCTCACATCAAACTATGATTTGTCACATTCTGCACTACACAACACATACATTACAGACATCATATCTGTGAGTTATGATGAAGTCACTTATATGGCCATGTTTTGATCTTGAGTGGATCCAAATAGTCTTATATTTAAGTTTTTGCTGGTAAAGAGTATTGCTAATAGTCAAATTGAGCTCTGAACAAACCTCTAGTAGCTTCAGACTATTTACATTTACTTTACAAATATCATAATGACCAAGCATATTTTATATCTCAAAATCCCAGCCAGTGAATGTATTAAAATCACCACGGATGATCAACTTATCATCATTTGGCATTGAAACATTAGCAGTATGGAGAGCTTCATAAAAAGTTATGATAATCTCATTGAGTTGGAGAGTATACAGAGAATAAAGTCACATACTGTCCACACCGAAATTGAAAATAGTTTCATTATGTGATATTTAACACTTGAAGAAAATTCCAAAGATTTTGTATCAGGTCACTCAAAGTGCTACTGATACTATGTAACCAAATACTACTCATTACATTGTTGGGTCATCAATACCCTCACTAAGTTTGTTTGGTGTGGAGGGTAGTCAGACACCCTGCAGGATGAAAACCTGTCAAAGACCTGAGGAAGCTCCTTACTCAACAACCATCTAAAATTCTTGAAAATGTTGGACCCCTTATTCTTCATCATTATTAAACTAGAAGGAAAATTCAGGTATAATACCAGTGGTTGACCTGATTACTAGTTTTCTTGCTTTTATTTGTCACTGAATATTAATCATGAAGACTTGGTATAGATGTTGTACAAACATTAGCCACTATAATACTATGATGAACAAATGTTCCTATACAATCTTTTTATCTACCAACATTTCTCTCAAAAAAATTCCCATAATGATGGAGGTAATACACCATATGCCGATTTGACCAGTTGGAAGCATGCAGTTACATATCTACTCATGGGCAGCAGAAGTCTTATCTTAACATTATTGTTGGGTCCTCCTGTGACTAGGGCTGATTCCAGTGGAGATTCTTGTATTTGAGCAACTCTATTTAGGAGAGCACTGCTCACCCAGACTACTAGGAAAGTTCTAGAAAAGGTACACTAAACATTGCCTGTTACCTCAACACTACTTACTTACCTGTAGTTAATAGTGGTTCATTTTTGTCAGAAAGAAAAGAAATATAAAACCATTTTCAAATTGGGTTTAACTAAACATTTACTGTTGGAATATTAGAACTCTTCTAGATCATAGTTCTCCAAACCATCTGGAAAGAAGAATGACACTTGTGGCAAAAGAACTTCAAAGATTACAAATTAATATTGCTACTCTCTTGGAAACTTGACTGTTAGAGTAGGATTAGCTGAGTAGAATCATCAGGTTATGAAATCTTTTGGGTAGGAAAGCTAAAGGAGAAACGGCATGAGGAAGGTTGTCAGATTTGCCATTAAAACAACTGACAAAATTTTGGGGGTTTCCTTCAAGTGTTAACGATTGCATAATGAAAATGCATATCCAACTAATATATATAGTCAACAATGAACATATTCATACACCCATCAATTTTGAATATTTTTATCCCTTTCTCAGAATCTAATGCTCATATGATGCCAGGTATTTTACATGTTAATAAGCACAAAAAAAAAAAAGAATATCAAACTCAATTTTTGGAACAATAAGTTAAATAGAACAAATCTGACAGGCAAATTATGCAAAATAGGAAACAACAAAATTATTCATACAATAGAAATTTTTTTTAAAAATTTATTGATTTGTGAAAGTATAAGTAATTTACACAATGATTTTATTGGTGAAGCCTTCTAGACTATTCATTCAATAGAATATTTGTGATAATTCCAGTAAAGAACATCACATGGTACATAGAGTGTCACCATTGTTATTCTTACGTTAAAAACAAGATGAGGAAGACAAAGGAGCTTACTGTTGATTTGAGACAGAGAATTATTAACTTCCAAAAGTCAAGAATTTGTTACAGCACTATTTCAAACTGGTTATCTTTCCCTAGATCTATGGTACAGTCTGTTATAAAGAAGTTTAAACAGTTTAGCACAAATCTGCCTAGGCATGGAAGAAAACCCAAATTGTTACCGAGAACTGCACACAAACCAAGAGTTGTTTTACAAGTCATCGCCAAAAGTTTGGATACAATGGGTATCAGCATAAGCACTTGCACAATACATTGTTTAAATAGAAATTGGGTGTACGGAAACTGACCATGTCACATTGTTGCTTAGTTTAATTTTGCCAAAATATTCTTAGACAAAGAAAATTGCTTTGGGGAATGAGTACTTTGGAGTGATGAAATAAAAATTGAGCTTTTTGGACACAATGATGTACAGAAGATTTGGTGTAAGAAAGGTGAAGCTTTCCTCCCAAAGAACACAGTGCCAACATTAAAACATGGAGGCAGCTCGATGATGTTTTGGGGTTGTTTTAGCTCAAGGGGAACTCGACAATCAATTGCAATAAAAGGATTGGTTTGTTTGCTGGGTTTTATGGCATATCAACCTTTGTAGGTTATTTAACACCAAATCCATTTTTATGTAAATAATCTGTTCTATTTAAAACAATTCAGTTTAGCATAAGTACACAGTTTCATTGTCAAAAGTATTTCCATTTCAAACTATTCAAGCAGTTATATGTAATAATTCAATTAAGTGTAAATACAGTATTAATGTTGAAAAACAGTTCTATTTCAAATAATTCAGTTAAGCAAAAGAACGCAGTTTAAATGTAAGTACGGTTTGTCAAAAACATTTCTATTTCAAGTTCTTCAGTTTACTCAAACAATTCAATTTAGCATAAGTATGCTGTTAGTTCTATTTAACCCATAGATAGGGCCCTATCAGGTGCTACCACTCCGGGCCAGAGTGGACCTGGGAGCAATGGCAATGAAGGGGTACTCCACATTCCCCAAAGCTCCAGCACTACTGGAACCTCACCATCAGATTGTTTAGTGTCATATACAGGACACTCGCTGGGGGGGGGTCTTACCCTTCTGCAGAGGTGCAGTCAGTGTATTCTACAGCCCCAGCCGACAGGGCAATACACAGAGTTAAATCTCAAACAGTTTTATTTCAGATAATTCAGTTCAGCATAAGTACACAGTTTAGACGTCAAAAACAGTTCTATTTTGAGCAATTCAGTTCAGCACTAGTACGCAGTTCCAATGTCAAAACAGTTCTATTTTAAACAATTCAGTTTAGCATAAATATGCAGTTTAAATGCAGTATAGTGAAAGAAGCACGGTTTAGTTCTATTTAATCCATAGATAGGACCCTTATCAGGTGCTACCACTCCAGGCCAGAGTGGACCTGGGAGTGATGGCAATGAAGGGGTACTTTGCATTCCCCAAAGCTCCAGCACTGCTGGAACCTCACCATCAGATTGTTTAGTGTCATATTCAGGACACTCGTTGGGGGGGGGTCTTACCCCTCTGCAGAGAAGCAGTCAGTGTATTCTACAGCCCCACACGACTGGGCAAGCAATAAAAGGAATAATGAAATCTGAAGACTATATCAAAATTCTGGATAAAAATCTGCAACTATCAGCACAAAATTTTCATCTATGTCAGTGATTTACTTTTCAACATTATGATCCCAAATGTACATCTAAATCAATGATTGGGTAGCTTCAGAAAAATAAGATTAAAGTTCTGCCATGGCCTTCAATAAATCCTGACTTGAATCCAATTATCTATAGAAAGAATTGAAAGTTCCAATAAATTGTCAGTCACCAAAAACCCTTCAGGAATTAGAACATTGAAGAATGGAAGAATGTCCGAGAAAAGACTTGTTCCAATCTCATCAAAAACTTTTTTAAATGATTGCAAGATGCAAGGCTATGCAATTGACTACTAATATTGAGAAAATTGTTCACTTTTTCATATTCTATGATTAATTTTGTCTTTTCCTCTTTTGTTTATTTTTCTTCTTATATTTGATAAATTTAACCTATTCTTCTCAAAATTGAGTTTTATATTACTTTTTATTTTACTTAACATATAAAACATCTGGCATCATATAAGTATCAAATTCTAAGAATTGGGTCAAGATATTCAATATTCATGGATGTACAAATAATTTCATCGTTGATTGTATATATACATATATACATACATGCATGCACACACAATTTTAGTAACATATAGATAAATCCAATATTCAAAATATAATTTCTACCAAGATACTATTCTAATTATTTTTAGCTTATTCTGTATTGAAATTAGAAATGGACTCTTTCAGATTCTCATTATCCTACAGATTAAAATATTTTACACAAGTAAGAAGCCAGTTTATCAACTCTAATTAAAAAAGTTGAATAAATGATAATAAATGATATAAAAAATGCTTACTAAGTCACTGAACGTAGATTCATTGATCTTATGATCGAAGAGATCATTATTGTATCATAAAAGATCCTTCATCTCTAAGGCTAAAGTGGAGTGGATTAGTTGGCAGTGTCCATCTTCCTTCCAGTTAACACAAAGCAGATAGAATTGGGTTATATGGTACCAGTGACTAAAGAGGAAAACTAACCCATTGCACTTTTCTCTCTTGACCATTATGTTATGCCTATGATATGACTTCTATCAAAACATCTTGCAAAAGAACCAAGTTGCAGCCAGAGATGGAACAATTTCAGCCAATATTTGAATTAAGATCATTTCTTGCCAATAACCATACATTTCTAGGTTATGAAAACTAAACCGTATAGTAGATTGAAATAACAGAAACTGAAGGTGAAAGTACTGTTGTAGTTTCACTTGTCTTCAGTTGACACAATCTGCTAAACTTTCCTGTACAAAAATTTTAAGCTAAAACTACTTTACAAGAAATTTATCAAAGAAGTAAAATAGAAAAAAAAACAGTAAAATTTTATATGTGCACCCATTCAAGTTCACTGGGAAAGAAAATTTTCAATAATTTTTTTTCTTAATTTGAACTAATTAGACTCTTAAACTTACTGCAATTTTTTATTTTTCAAAAAAACAAAAAACAAAAAAAACAATTATCTTAAATTCTAATGGCGAGGGGATCACATTCACATTCCAATTCTATGTAGAATGATCCCCCATTTCTAGAAGTTAACATTGGAAACAACAAATAAGCAGACAGATTTTACTTCGAGGGAGTAGGGTTTTTTTTTTCATACTTGTTCCATGAATGGGTGGTCATTCTACATTGAATTAGAATGAGAAAGTGAACCTTTCTCATAAAACGTAATGTAACATGATGTGGTAGGTCTAAATTATAAAGAGAACCAGAGACTAATTTCTGGAGAAAGAAAGAGGGAAGAAAAAAAAAATAAGGTGAAAAAGCTGACAGTGAGTTTACAGAAATAACTAATGGACCTCTGAGTGACTTAGGCTAGAGCACTTGATGTAGGTCAGCTAGTCACAGGTGAATGACTAAGATAGTTAAAAATGACTAAAAAAAACTCCCAGAGATCCCAAATCTTTGGCACAGGTGTGGAACCAGTGGAAACATGTTCCTTTCACCAACACAAGTGACAACTTGGGATTGAAAGTGAGTTGACTGCAAGACATGACAAGGTAAAGACATCAGTCAAGCACTAGCCACAAAGATGTAAAGACAGATAAGATTTACAAGCTCCATTTTGGGCGTGGGCTCCGAAAAGGGGTCTCACACCAGACACAAGCCTGTGAAGATGAAACAAGCAAACAAACACGTTAGAACTACAGAAAGAAAATTCAAGGTCTGTGTCTGCCCTCTCCTTCTCTTCATGACATGTTGTTTTCTTTCTCCAGCTAATGTAGGCAACTCAGTTTTCATACTCTCTTTTTTCTCCCGGTGGCTACTTAAAAAGTGTAGAAGCAAATAAACTTTTGTGTTAGTGAATTAAAACAAAGTTTCATGTGTTCATCAACTTTACCCAGTGTGGTTACAACAGGATCCGACCACTATTTAAGACATAGTGATACAGACATTAATACATTAGAGCACATGGTGGTACAACTGTACATTTGGTGTGTAACAGTACAACTTTGGTGCAATAACATTACATCTATTTGGTACCGTTATGTCACAGTAAAATAATTTTTTTGGAAAAATTTAAAAAATCATGGTCAGTTTGAGAGCCTAATTAGTCCAAATCCCCCCAAAAATATAACTAGAAAATCCCCTCACCTCCAGTGAATATGAACAGGTGTACATGTAGAATAATAGCAAAAAAAAAAAAAAAACACCTTTTCATCCATTGATTACTGAAAGGTCTTCAATTTTCTGGTAGTTTTGCTTCAACTCAAATATAAGATTCAAAGAAGGGTTGTATTTCCTCTATTATAAGATGATCATATTTACTCTCTGCTTAGCTTAGCACAAAGACAGAAATATCTGGCACTCAGTGAGAATCTAACTCAAATGATTTACAAGCTAACCTCAATAAGTGTAAAGCAAAATATTGGGTTGTATTTGCCTTAATTTCTAATGAAAAGAAAATTTTTTTAAATAATATTTTTAATAGCATGCAAATTTCCCTGTGAAATCTTGATTTTACCAAGGTGTAATATTATGAGAAGATTCATAAACAGATACTTTGATTAGAATCATAGACCTTCTGTGCTATTTTTTTTTATTTGGTGATTACAAAGATAACTAACATAAGTGGACAATGATATTAAAGAGGAAGTATGTGCTCTGTAAATTTCAATCCCGAAACCTTGTAGTTAAATCACAAGTTAAAGAGCACAACATTTAGTTTGGGAACTAGAAGTGAAAAAGAAAGAAACTATCACTAAGGAAAAAAAAGATATTAAAAATTAACTATTTAAATCAGATATATAACTTTATATCATGACAGATACTGGTGTAAAGAAAGTAATGCAAGCAAATATGTATGCAACTTTTTTTTCTAATAAATTAGACTCAATTCAAATTGAATAAATAGGCAACACTCAAAGTTGTACATATTAAAGGAATAACTGTTACTGTATTCAACAATTTATATACCAAGTGAACAATTGTTTGATTACTACTTTGCATTTACTATCTTCCTATTATCCTTAAGAGGATTTGCAGGTCAGTTAATGGAAAATCTAATACTAATATCAAGTCAATGAGTGATAAAATTAAGTGCATCAAACTGTTTAATAGTAACATTAATCACTTTGAGTATAAAACAGATTAGCATATTTGGAATAAGCCAGAGCACAATATGGAAAATACAACAGCTAACAATGTAGATCTGGCCATTGATATTATAAGCTTCACAGATGGGATGTTTTCTTATTTATCCCATGAAATATAAAAATTATATAGTATGGACTACTCATTATGAGAGGTCTATGAACATATGTTTACCCCATGGATCAGCAGGCAGTGAATGAGACCAATTCCTTCTTATTAGTGCTGAAAGTTAAAGAGTGAAATTATGGGATATCTTAATCCTTTATTAATGGTTTTATTTTTCATTTATTTTTATTTAGATTTAAATTTGTTAAATGTCCATGATATAATAGTATCAAAAGTATACAAAGTGATTCAAATCAACTCTAGGCAACCAGGTTTTGCTGACATAATTTGGCAACAAGATAACCCTAACAGAGAAATATACTGTAAGGTTAAACATGGTTAGTTAAATTTTTAAAAAATTAAAAACTGATCTTTTCAAGGATTTCAGACAAGATTTTTAAAAGAACATCTCCAAACCTTCACCACTAAGCAGGATTTCAAATGATTAGAACCCCTGAAGCAATTGAGGAATGCTAATTTTTCTTACAAATATAAAACCATGTTAACATAAAATAATCAGCTGGAAAAAATTTTTTTTTTAATTGTCTGTATATAATGCTAATATGTTAAAGGCATTGCTTTGAAAATATGACATCAAAAATAGGGGGTCGATTCTGACCATCACTGTTCTAGTGTTCAATCCATCACTTAACACTCGCTCAAGGGAACGAACTTCGTATATGCGATTTTCATAATCGAGGGGAGGTAATACGAGTATAATGGAATTACATTTTTACAATGAATTTATTCACATACCCATATGTTAAGTGTTCTATACGAAGTTTGATTCATGAAAAACGTTCCATCCGAAAAATATTTTGCGTACTATTAAAAATAACATAAAATAGTTATCCAAGTTTACAGGGTTATGTATGGAAAGGTTCTGCTGTTATTGATAAAACAAATCACTAGTGGCAAAAGCAATTTGAAATGATTTCTGGTTTGAGGTCACTGATTTCATTTTCTGTTGAGCAAATTTCAGATTAAAAAAATACAAATCACAGTATACACACACTGAAAGCTAATTACATTAATACAAAGATTTTTATACAAGCTGAAATTATGATTTTATGTATTGTTAATAATGTTTACTGAAAATAGAGATTAAACTTTTGATATTTCAATTAGACAAAAATTATTCTTTGGTTTGTTTGCAAATTATATTCTACCAGGAATTTTTTTTTTTTTTTTTTTTTTTTGTCAAAATCTCATCAGCTAATTCAAAAGGTGAAATCCAGTTTTACAACAAAACCAATAACAATAATGTGTTGAAATTTAGTTTTAATAGAAATACACATAAAAATAAATTTTTCAAGATGGAATACCAATTAGCTTTTTGTTCATAATTCAAGTTATTTGAAATTTTTATTTCTATATCTTAAACATAGAAGAAAAATCCATTTAAAAACAAAAAGTATACAATAAGAGTATTAAATTTTGCAAAATACTCATAGTCAAGAAATGATTAAATATTTTATTTATCATCAAATAATATTCAATAAAATTAAGGAAATCATCCACAATCTACTCTCATTTAAAATCAACATTACAAAAAAAAAAAAAATTTAAATGTCATTTCTATCTCAAAAGATTTTTTGTTTTTTTAAATAAAAATGTTTCAAAATTTCTTTAGTAATTAATCAATTTAGTATTTTTTGAATGGTATTGACACAGTGAAGAGCTTTCAGTTATTGTTGAAATTGTTTTACTCAAGTGAAAAATCGGGAAATGTAATATCAACTAAAAATATGGAAATTAAGGATTTTTCAACACTTAAGTTTTTACAATATTTTATAATTGGCAAATTACAGCAACAAATTCACAAGACACTAAATCCAGAGATACAAGAGAGGAAGAAGAATCCCATATTTACATTTTATTATTTGCAAACAAATTTTAGTATGAAAAATGGTCAAGTAAAAATGGAAAAAAAAATATCAAACCCAGACATTAGTTCAAGTTTGAACATGACAATGATAAACAGTTTAATTTGTGAAACAATCATTTAGTGTATTGATTGATTGGTTGTTTTATGGCATATCAACCCTTTTTGGGTCATTTAATGCTGAATTAAATTTCAAAGACTTCAGTTTAGTATAATTATAGTTTTTGTTTTATGTCAAAACAACTCAATTTAACATAAGTACACAGTTCAGTTCTATTTGACTCATAGATAGGACCCTATCAGGTGCAACCACTCCGAGCCAGAGTGGATTGGGAGCAATGGCAATGAAGGGGTACTCTGCATTCCCCAAAGTTCTGGCATTACCGAAACCTCACTATAAAACTGTTTAGTATCATATCCAGGACACTTGTTAGTGAGGTCTTACCCCCCCCCCTGCAGAGAAGCAGTTGGTGTATTGAGTTCAACCCCAAGTGCTCTACTGGTGGACCTTGTACCAGACTAACTTTAAAGTCTATTTTGTAGATTGCCATAAATTCCAAATATATTATATATATATATATATATATATATATATATATATATATATATATATATATATATATATATATATATATATATATAGGCCTAGTGGATAGAGTGTTTGCCAGTGGCCCTGGAGATCAGGTTTCATTCTCAGGTCAAGTCAAACCAAAGACTCAAAAAATGATACTGCCTTTCTTAACACTCAGTATTATAAGGTACATATCAAGGGCTAAGTAGAGCAACCCAGGGAAAAGAGTAGCACTCACCCCAACATCTCAGTGTAGTAGCTATTGAAAAAGAAGCCTTCAGATCACCCTCGATTACAATCACCAATTTTACTTACTTTCTATATATATTATATATACACACACAAGGATCATTCAATCAATAAAGTGAATTTTGAAATACATCATCTTCATCATCACGTTATGCTGATAGCACAGAGTTCCCTGACTCTCACCATCCATCCCCATCCTCCATTGCTCTTAGCAGGTCTTTCAGACAGCATCAAGTATCCACACATAGCGGACATAAGTTTTTACTGGTTGGCCAACACTGGCACATCCACGTGTAGGAGTCCATAAGAGAATGTTGCTTATGAGTTTGATCCTACATTCTCCAGCAGTGACCCATGTGTCTTCTTCATCTAAGTGGCTGAAAAGGCTAGGTAACAACTTGCATTTCACCCATAAAAGAATTTTTTTTGCATGATTTTTCAATATAATACCCATTCTTTAAAACATTTTCCTATTGAAAAACAAGATTTTGAATTCCTTCAGTAAAGAAATCTTTTGACTGCAATTTTAGCAATTAGCTTATGATGCTTTTCAGTTTATAATTGCTCGAAAACTTTGTTCTATGCAGAAATTCTTTGACAGGGCCAAACAAGTGAAATACAGCAGAGGCCAAATATGGACTGTAAGGGGGATATGGTAGCTGTTCCCAACCAAACTGACTTTTTTTGGTTTCCACTGTTCTTGTTGCAGTATGAGATCTTACATTGTCCTAATGACAACTGGCCTTAGAAAGGAAAGGTCATCATGCACAATTTTGTGTGAAATTCCCAGTTTTTCAGAAGTCTTCTACTGTAATTCTTCTGTCAGCCAAAATGAGCACATTAATTAAATCCACCATTTCAGGTGTGCTTGCCATTATGGGCCTGCCTAACCTGCTTTCACCTTGAATATTACTTTGACCTACTTTTAAAAAATTTAGTCCTTTTGTAAACATTTTTTAACTAAAACAAGCTCTGTGCACATCACACATTCTTCTATAAATGTCACCTGCTTTGCACTTCTAAGCCACCAAAAGTTTCATCTCAGATCTAGAGTACCGTTTGGTTTTCCACCATTCTGAATAGCCTCAAAACAAATATTTTGTGAGATAAAAATAATTTTTGCAATAAATCAATTCCAAAAAAATGCAGAATTTATATTTATGGAAAAAAAATTTTATCACAAATTATAGTGAAAATTTCAGATGAAAATTCTACTAATGGACTTATTTATCTGTTCTCAAATATAAACAATGATATATCATATATAGAGACAAAATATTACAACACTCTGAAAGATGATTCTAATTTTGACATGAGTACATGCATGATACTGAGTAGAGGAAATTCTGATAACATTTTCAATATTTTCATCCAACTTGTAATGGAGTAACACTCAAGAGAACAGACCCAAAGAAAATAGAAAAGGAGTTTGAGTACTGTTAATACACCCATTATTTTAGAGCCTGTACACAAACTGATCTATAAATGTGATTATTTGCTGTAATCCAGCAACATTACCTGTAAGTTTAATCTTCACTGAATTAAAACACATTCAAGGTGTTATAATTTTATTTTTTTCAGTTTGCATGTCTGTCGGTCTCTCTCTCTCTCTCGATACATATATATATGTATATATAGGCGGAAATGTTAATTTCAAGGTGGGTAAGGGATAATCCATAGTTATTTTATATATACTTCTAAGCAGTATTAAAAAAAAATCATAGCTATAAGCAAGTTAAAAAAAAATTAAATAAAAATTTTCAAAAATTTCAAGTCTGATATTCCTTGAAATGATAAACTTTCATGTAAAGACCCCCCACACACACACACACACATTTGTTTTACTTATGTCTAAAACTATACAAAGAGTTGATGAGTAAAATTGAATTTTGGTGGACAAACTGCTTAGTAATAAATAACAGAAAAATATGAGACCAGCCTCAAGCAAAGTAATTCTGAAAGAGAAAAATAATAGTGTGAAAACTTGGTGACATTTTTTAAATAAAACATTGAATAATTCATATAATTTATTATAAATAATAAATAAAGATCAACTCTTCAACTTGAAATAAGCATTTCAGAAACAGGATATAACCTCAGTCTGAGAAACTTTTCAGCCTGAATATGTTTATGACATATGCAGTTGAATCTGTTTGTCGAAAACTAAATTCAAGTTATGAGATCTTATGACAGTAATCAATGACTCGCTGATAATACAGTTTCTTCCTCTGCAACCTATAGGTAATTCATGTCATTTGTGACAAAGAATGTGAGCCTTTAGTAGGTCTGAGAAGCCATGATAGTTAATGTCAATACCAAAGAATCATTTTAATTATTTCACTTCCTAAGTACCCCCCAGTTTGTTTTCTTTTCTCTTTGGAGCCCACAATTCGATCTTGCTTGAAATCATTTTTACAGAGTAAAGATGTTTAACATAGAATCTAGTCCAAAAAGTTATTTGGCACTTTTTGGTGTCTGGGGGCATTTGAGACTTATAATGGAAGAAGGTAAGGAACCATTCAGGACTTCTTGTAAACAGTGCCTCAAATAATTTCTCGTTTAAACCAGCTCAACTTCTGAAAAAAATTCAAAGGAAAAAAACAGAAAATATTTTGAAGAGAACAATGTCCAATTCTATGAGCAAGAAACAAACATTATTGAGTATTCTCTGTAACACCAAAACTAATGTATATTTATAGGAAACTTTCAACTGATGCTATTTGTAAAAATACCATACCTTTTTCCAGATCAGTAAGGTCATTAATGATCAGAATTTTCAAAAAATATCAATGGCTAAGTGAGTTGCTGGTAGGGACATATCTTAAATGAAAGTTCAATCTTATTTTCCATGAAGAGTAGTTTTCCTTTCACAATATTCAAAAGGTAATCAGTTAACTTGATTAGAATTAGTATTTTTGAAGTGTTGGAGGCATTATACATACTATAAAATATGGAGATACAGAAGTCTATAAACTAGATTTACTTTAGTCAAAGAAAGCTATGATTAACAGAACATCTAGTGACTAACCATTGCACTATGATGGAATAATACTCATTTTATGCTTATTTGAAAATGAATTCTTCCAAATTAAATGGTGGTGGATTTTGAAATCAATTGAATAATTTCAAACTCTTACATTAAATTTAATATTTATTTTCAAGATAAATCTAGAAAAATTATTTCTTTATAACAAGTTGACAATGAAAAACCTAACAATACCATTCAAAACTAGATTATTTTCAATTATATTTACTTTTCATTGTTTAATAATTTCTTAAAGTACTTTTATTAAAATCATTGGTATCAAATTATTTTTAACAAATATAAGAGCAAGTCTAAATATAAGTCAAATACTTCAAGTTCGAAACTTTGCCAAAAATAAAGTTCATTGCATTTTCATTTTTTTTTTTTTTTTTAAGAGCAGGAATGGAATTTTTTATCTACACCCAGAAGTAACAATTTCGATTAACAATGAATAGTGTGTTTGATTCTAGAGTCAACCATCTGGATTAGTAATTCCAATTTTACTTTAGCACAACATCTGAAGAGATTTACTTGAATATGAAGTTTATTTCGAATGAGAGAACCTATTGTGTAACATAGTAGAGATCATTTAACACTTCAGTCATTTAGCCACTAGAAGTTATCTTGTTTGTCTTTATATAAGAAAGTCTGGATTAACTACATTCATTGGTTCTATGTATTTGAAAGTTTCCAGTAAGAACTTTTTTTGTTGGTCTAGTGAACATCTGATCTTTCTGAATCTTCCATTCTAACAGCTTTTTTCTTTTTGGCACAACCTTGGACAGAGTAAATAGGCGTCTCCAAGTCAAGACTTGTTTTGTTTTTTTTTTACCCCCTGCTTTTGTAATATCTTTTATTACATCCTTATGCATCATTCATTTTGAAGTTGTCTATAGTGGCCAGCTAATATTGCTTTGTGTAACAGAAAAAAGTTTTAAGATAGTGATTAGGTCTTTAATTGATTTCCTAGCAGCTTAAGACTACCGCTGCATGGTTTGACCAAGTCATTTCTTATGAATATTGAAAGAGACTAAAATTTTAATATAAGAATAATTTTTTTTTTAAATTTGAAAGAATCTATTAAGTATTGGGGGAGGGTGCGTCAACTTGAATATCGACTTCGGAGTGCATTAGTAGCTTTTTCTTTTGTGGGGATGAAGTGAATTTCAGTTAGCCACTTCTTCGTTCAGGAAAAAAAAAAACAGCTCTTTCGTCTTTATTTTGGGTTCAAGAATACCTCATCAGATAATAGAAATCTTAAATGTATCATTCACAACCTTTCCTTTAATAGAAGTGTTAAAGAAAAATATCCGCACCTTGAAACAAAGTTTGAATGGTTCGTATTGTTTCCTGCAGGTTGAGAGTTAATCTCAGTTATCTGAGGGCTAAGAATTCAAAGGATTAATGTTTTCAAAGTAATTTTTTTTTTTTTTTTTTTTTAAATGCAAGACATGTTACAAGTTAGAATTAATTATCATGCTAGTCCCTTTGGTCAGGTATACTAAAAGATTTTAAGGTGATGTATGTTTCTTTTAACAAAAGAATGTACAAATTAATAAAATGGTGAATAAGGGTATGATAGACTTTCATAGTCATGAAAATAGAAGACCTAATTCCCATACATCCAACACAAACCTTTTGGTATATAGGGTTTTGGACAGGTTTATAAATACCGCAGCATTTTATAACCATTTGAAATCATTTCTTTTTAATTCTGGTTTCTTACCCAAGTATAACACCCGATTACTGCTATTTCTAGCCACATTAGAGACATGTCTAATATGGGGAAGAAGGTTAGCAAATGAGACTACTGTATAGAGTTATCAAGTTTGATAACATGTTGAGTATCCCTGTACTTTATAGCCACATACCCAAAAGCTTGTTAAAAAGTTATAATAAAAAAAATAAAAGCACTCAAACACTGTCACTGCTCCAAAAACTAGTCACTAACCTATACTGGAACACTAATCTTCATAGCATATGCTGTTCAGTGGTCACCCATCCAACTACTCAGCCACAAAAAGTAAATAACATACAGATAGTGTGTGTGTATTAAAAGAGGGTAACATTTTCCTCATCAATACAAAACATTGTTTACACTGGCTCACTGAGCCATTGGTTTCTCTGGAGAAAAGTACAGTTAATTCAACAATTTGGGTTGAAGTGCTTCACAAAAATTAAAATCGGCTTTTGCTTCTTATATTGTATGCAAGTGATTTAAGTTAGTGGCTTAAGAAAAAATAATACACAGTGTCAGAATAAGGAAATTTTATTCCATAAACATGGTTATTGCAATTTTCAAAATATTTGTCCGACAATAATACAAAGCATGTGAATAACATACTTCAAAACCATAATAAAAATAAAAGTATGTTTATTTAAATTAAAAAATCTTTTAAAATCATAATGAACAAAAACTTATCTCAGATTTCATAGGATTTATTAATCAAGTGATTAAGTGCTGAAATTTAAAATATTCCATATAAAAAAAAAAATAAAAAATAAAGTGTACAATTTACTAAATTCCAAAGAGGTAAGACTTATAAAGTCATGAATTCTTTTACAGATATATCATGCTATTTGCGGAAGAAAGTAACTGCCAAATAGTTTTAACTAGTATTTTATTTTACATATACAATTAGGCAGGATGGATTCAAAAAGCAAGTTAGACATTAAACTAGAGTAGATTACTTATTTCATTAAGTTAACTTGTAAGATTGAGAAACAAAAAGGAAACTTGGATTTTTGTTTAAATTTCCAGTTCAATATTTAGTTTGTTAAAGACATTGTCAGTTTGGAGTGAAGGAGAAAGATTTCAGTCAGTAGCCAGACACGGACAGGACCGGAGACGAAATCCGAGTCTGGAGAAGTTCTAATACTAAAAAGTAGAAATACTGAAAGAAATACTTATTAATTTTCTTAAACAAGGGACAGAAAATTTTCACAAAAAGTCTCAGTAAGACATCAATGTTTAGGAAAATAAGATATATAAAAAGTTTAATTCCAATCCAAAATAAACTGAGCCACTTATAAATTAAGTTTGGAAAAGTCCTTCATTCTAAATAATTTAAGTTGGCCATGTTTTAAGACTCGTGAAAGTCAAGAATTGTGTCTTTAAGTTTTGGAAAAAAAAATCGACTAAAAAGAAATCAGGAAATAAGACCACGATGGAGAGGAACCGACATTCTGTCAATAGGGCAGGGGGGGGGTCAGTCAAGACAAAAAGATCCTCCATCTTTAGAGAGAAAGTTTTTAAATATTAGGGGAAAAAATTAAAATTTTATAGTTGATTTTTTTTTTAATACAAAACAAAACCCTCAACCTGAAGAGAAGAAAAAACTTAACCCCGTTTAAAACTACACAGGGATTTAAAATTAAGGGAAAAAAAAAAAAAAAATTAAAAATCGGTTGAATAAAAATTCAAAAAATTATTTCATGAAAGCAACATTTGCTAGGTTTGAAGTTTAATTGCAAAAAGATATTCGTAAAAATTGATTTAAAATATCAAAAGTGAAAACATTTACATAAACTAAAATTGAAAAAAAAAAAAAATATATATCAATTCTTGATAGAAAACTTACTTTAAAATAAGATTCTAGGAAGTCTTTCCAGTTTTTTGTGGGGAGTAAGAAAATTTTACCCCCTTTTGTGTGAAAGAAGCAATTCAAAAATAAAATAAATAAAATATTGAAGTATTTAAAAAGTTGAAAATAAAATTCTAGTTCTTACATAATCGGTCTGTCGACATCGGAAATTGAAAAATCGACATTAAACTTATTTCTTTGCCATTTCCATCGGGCGTCCGAGTTTACAGATTTTAAGCCATTATTAGTATTGTAAACAGAGGACATATTTTCTGTCCCTAAAGTTGAACCCTGATGCACTTGAATATGATGTCCATTCGAACCATTGACGTTATTATTACTAGGGTTTGACGTGCCAAGAGGACAGTACCTGACTGTGTGGGCATTGTCACCATTAGACCCACAAAGGGGACAGGTGTAACTACGAAGAACAGGACAACTGACCCGTCCAGTTTCGTCTTTTAAAATATGACTAGAATATAGCGAAATATCTTCGCCATTGTTTTTGCAGAATACACAGTGTTCAACTTTGGGAGGTTTCTTTTTCTTACGCTGCTCTTTGAACGTCATGTAAGTCTCCAGAGGGTTGCCGTTTTGATTGTTAACACTGGAACTGGATACAACTTTCGGCTCTTTCAGCGACTCCAAAAAATGGTCATAATTATCAATATAACATTGAGGAAGAGGTACTTTGCTAGACTCGGTTAAAGCAAAGTAAGTTTCCACTTGGTTGTTATTGCTGTAGTTCAAGTTTTGAAGAACCCCAGACTTGTTTTTCGCAGGAATTGGTTCAGAACTCTTGAGGTAATTTCCTAAAGAATTCGGTTTAGTCATCAAATGACATGATATTATGTCTTCTGGCATTTCATACTGACAATCAAATCCATTCTTCCGAAATTCTTCAATTGAAGAAATGCGAATTTCGTGTAAAGGATCAATAGCCAGATTAGAATTGGTAAGGTCAAAATAAAGAGCATCTAGTTTACAACCGATTTGACCGGGTCGGCCACAACACGGTTCATATTCACGGCTAATGACCGAATCTCCAGACATCGTTCCTCGACACAGTATTGTTCCGGTTGTTGTCGCAAACCTGACATGCTTTTGTTGGTTGTGTAACTGATTCATATTCATACTTGATTTCTTCTTTCAAATCAAAATGGAGGGGTGTCTTTACTTTTTTCCGTTGTAAAACTTCGTCTCTGGTGTAGATATGAATGGGAAATTTGGTCGAGGCTATTTTAATTGAAAAATGAAACCAAAATTAACTTATTTTCCATTTGTTTGTATCATGGCAATAATTTTTTTTGTTTTTGTTTTCTTTTTTTCCTTTTTTTTTTTTTACCCTTAATGGCTGAAAGATAGCATCTTGAGAATCGAGGCGTTATTAAGAGTCACGTGATGGTTGTTACCCAATTGATTGGCCTCGGATAAAAACTTTATTCAAATTAAAATTTCGCAAGAATTAATTTTTATTTGTTTATTTTTTTAGCAACACGCACGTTGAACTGAAATTTCATTTTAGAAATATAAAATATACTTGAATAGTACTCGTCAATAGTGATGGGATAATTTGCGTATTGTTTGGCACTCTCCCTTGGATTAGAGTGTAGTATGTGTGTTCTATGAACAGTGTTACACACACACACATACATTTATACACATTACACATACTTTAATTTAATGAAAAGCATTTTTAAAACTCGACACAATTTTTTTTTTTAATATGGTTTTTCATTAAAAAAATTTGTACACAGGAAATAGACTTAGAATTTTATTTGTTTTATTTTATTTATTTTTCTTTTTTTCCTTAAAACTATATATAATAATATCAAAACAGTCGACCATATATTACAATATTTTGAATATTCTTAAAATTTTTCTTCATTATTATTATTATTATTATTATTATTATTATCATCATTATTTATTCATTTATTTAATTTTTATTAATTTATTATAATTACAAGAATCTTTTTAAATCATACACAAATAATTACATTTTTTAAATCATACATCATTAAAATTTATGTACTGCTGTGTGTGTGTGTGTGTGTGTGTGTGTGTGTGTGTGTGTGTGTGTGTGTGTGTGTGTGTGTGTTCATTCTATACATTTTTACATATATACATTATACATTTAATTAATACATGCATGAAATTAGTTTATATAAAATTATTGATCGATTTTACGCTAATATTTATCGTCTGATTCTTCTAAAATAAAGGAATAAAACGTTAGGTCAACGGACTTCACAAAAATCGTCTCCCCCAACATCGAGCATATCAGCTTCCTTTACTTTTACTGTTTCTCTAAAATTGTATTTAAAAAAAAATTTTTTTTTACATTAAGTCCATGTAAAAAGTCAAGGGATCTAATTGTTGACTTTTAATTAACACTAATTTGAGTTGCCTTATTTCCTGTTAGTGTGTTTTAGTAGTTTTGTTCTTTTTTTTTAATTTTTAAAATTTTTGTTTTAATTCTAAGTCAGTCTTCCTACCTAAAGCATTCTTTACAGTTAGTAATTGGGTTTAGAAAACTATAGCTCCTTAGTTCAGAAATTAATTTCAAGCTTCTAGTACAAATATTACACCTCGTAACGTGGGGTCTGATGCATTAACAAAAATAAGTTATTTGTTTAATGTTTTCGAATTTATTTTCTTATAAAAAGATCATTTGTCCTCTTCTCTCAATTTATCATTCAATAAAGATATCTAGGTATTTTTTGAATCGTGCGATCCCTTTTTGAATATAGAATGCTCCGATATTTATTTTTTGTTAATTAAATTTTTTTAATAAATCAAGTTATATGTTCGGCATTATTTGTAAATTAAATCGTTTTGCATAACATTTTTCAATTTATTTGTTGTTGTTTTTTAAAATCAAGTGATGTAGTAAGTTAAAAATCGGCCTCAGATTCTAGTGATTAAATTAATATCAATAAGGATCATTAATTGCAACAAATCAACTCCATCCATGAATAAAATCATTAATGAAAATGAGCTTACAACAAATCTTTAAATGTGAATGTTACTGTCCCCATATACTAAGCTAATTAGAGAATCAAGATTTGCTTCACTAACAATGGCAATATTAACTTCCAAAATTTTGTATGACCGGCACTCAACTCTCCAAATTAAAGAAAATTGTGTGGGGTTAATTCCCTAGCTTACTACACTCCATTACCATAGCAACATCTGGGTATAAAAGAAAGAGGTGTAAAAACTTCATTTTCTTTCTTCACTTGACCCAAGACGAAGACCCGCCTTGTCCTTCTGTTATCTATCCTACGTCCCACCAACGCACGAATGTGGCACAAGGCCGTTTTTAAGGTGGGTCTGATCACAGGGCCGAAGCCCTCACGCGTCCGGCAAGGCCAAAAATACCTTCAGCCCCATCGGCATTCTCCTTATTAGGGGCGCCAGGCAATAACCCCCCCCCGAAGGAGGTAAAAGCCTGGGGGGATGGCCCCCTGAGGCCAGAGGAACTCTCCATTGCCGAGGCACACCTGGCAGAACCGTCCAGAGGTAAGACAGCCTACCAAATGCAACTCAACAACTGGAGAGGAAAGGTCACAAACGCCCTAAAAGAGCGTCCGTGACATTCATTACCAATATACCTCAAACTTACTGAATGCAACATTAGAAAGTAATACATGACATACAATGCTGTAAGTTTACTTACATACATACAGGCATGTCTAATAATTCCCCACAACCAAGAAGAACTAAAATAACAAAAAGAACTCTTATCAAACATGTCTCTCACAAATTTCCATACCACTTACAAACTTCACCCACTTGTACATGCTATAAAAAACCTTTCTACATACACACATTTATTCCCTTTTTGTTGAGAAAGTTCCATGGTGTAGTGACAAATGAACTGGACTCTGACATTATAGTAAGCAAGTTCAAACTCCAGTCACGCATTTGTGTTCACTTTTGGACTAATACCCCTGGAAAAGGTATGAACCCACTTATCCTCCAGGTATAGGTTGAATATTATCATTAATGTTCTTCAACAAGAATAGCTTTAGTATTAAATAACCTGTAAAATTGATATGCTATTTAAAAACAAAGAACTCTTTTTGTATTTCATTTCTTTGTATTCTCTTTTCTACTAAATATGTTGAATTGTGATTTTCATACTTATTTTTGTTAAAAAACTGTATTTCTTCTTCTAATTTGTAGAAAGAAAGAAGAAGAAAATGCTAAATGTTAGTCTTTGAACCCAACACCAACAACAGTCCTCCTGAGTAACACTAAATATCAGTGTCCAGGATAGAAACTAAGCCTAATTTAACTAATGTCATAGTCTTCTGAAGTTTGAAATAAAGTTTGATCGCATAATTTTACTTAATATTTTTGTGTTCTATTTTCATGACACTTAACTAAATACACTCATGATAATCTAAGATTACTTGACTGAGCTTGAATTCTGAAACATGATCAGCCGATTTTTAATCAAGGTTGCCAACCTGAAATTTTTAAAAAAATCAGTTACTTTCTAAATCAACCTCATATCAGGTGTCTATTATGATCCAAATACATACAGAAATGTTGATGATCTACCCTTCCTTCAGAGCTTCTTTCTTTTTTTTATCATATGTAGTGTAGCAACTGCAGACCTACCTAAAAGAAAAAAATTGATAAACTTTTCTCTATCTGGCAGGCAGTGAAAACATTTGGATTTGCTATTTTGGACCCTTTCCCTTTAATGGGAAGGTCTGACCTAAATATTCTGAACTCAGTCACTTCCAGAACAAAGTTCAGAACATACATTATGAACAGTCATATCTTCTAAAAGCTAAACAAGCCAGCTTTTCAAGAAGTGATTTCAACTGACTTGTCATTACAAAAACTTAAATTTATGACCAAAGAACTTTATCTAATTATTGGGCAATATTTACATTTCTACACACATATTCTTTACATATTTTTATTCTTATATTCTACATTCATCTTGAAATATGCTTAGCATAACAGCATCATCATAGGAAATAGAATCAGTAACTTGAGTTCAAATCCTAGACAAGGCTATTCACATTTCCCTTTTATGCTAATGTCCTTTGGAAAGGCATGAACCCATCTGTTCTCTCCAAGGCTATGAGTAAATAGTAGAGCAGACTGAGTTTTTTAGTTTTGGTGAGGCAGTCTAGAAGGAAAATTTTGAATTCAAACCAGTTTTAACCCACTAAAAAATTGACCTTGTATCACATCCTGCCTGTGATGGAGGGGTTGGATAAATACATACATCTTCATCCATGTATATATTTTAATAAATTTACCATCTTGAAAGTGCTTTAACTGTTATCTATACCAGATTGAATTCACTCCTGTAACAAAAATACTTAGCAACTTCAGTAATCCTAAAACTTCTATAAAGGTTTCTAACATTATACTAGGGTAAGTCAAAGGTTTTGCAATATTTTGGTATATCCTAGTTTGCAGTGCATATATCAAATAACCAAAGCAATTCAAGCCATGAAAGGTAACTGCTGTGGTAGTTGGTATACAGATATGTTGTGCATTGTTTCATTCTGTGTCTGATTAGAAAGCCACACAAATGAATATGTAACAGAGTCTAATTTGGGAACTTATGCTCTATGACTTCAAATTGGGCTATAACACCACAGAAGCAACCAAAGACATTTATTGTGCAAAAGGAAAAGATGCAGTTGATCATAATTATCAGATGGTTCAAGAAATTTTGCTCAGGATGCAAGACCCTTGACAATTAAGCAAAGTCAGGTTAGCCTTTGTATTCTAAGCCATAGAGGCAAATCCAGCAAGTAGCACTTGGAAAGTATCAAGCAAGCTCTGCATCTCACAGTCCATTGTGGTTCATCACCTTCACAACTTTAGCAAAAGCATTCAAAGCTGCAGAATTGTACCTCACATTACCAAAACATTGCAAAACTTTTGACTCACCCTAGTATTTACCAACTCAACAGAATTATTGTCTGTATTTGTTAAAGAACATTGGTAAAAAAAGTAAAACATATCAGTAGGTTAGCTAATGAAGAATGAACATAGGTTTTTGTGTTAATCCTTGCTTTAAAGTAGATCTATAAAATTTATCTAATCCTTTTAAAAATGATTCAATAGAATGTTTTATATGGAATTTATCAAATTTTAAAGTGAAAAAAAATAGCATTAACAAATTTAAGAGACTAAACTGGTGGTTCCTAAATTTTGTTGGCATACACTTTAGAAACAATGAAAAATATTTTGGTAAACTTTGTACATACATTTAAAAATGTATATAAAAATGATCATAAAAATGTAATTATAAGAATAAACATAAAATACAATAGCCTATAAAAATACAGGATATTTCAGAAAAATTGATATTTCATAATTTAATAACTTGACTAATTCTCTTTCAAATGATCTAAAATTTAATCAGCATGTGTAGAAATAACTCAATATTCTATATTTTGTGTTTTTTCTTTTTGTGCATAGAAATACCACTCACTGAAAAAGAAAAGGTGTTTAAACATTAAACAGATAATTTAGAGTTGTTTTGACATATGCTGATAAAATTTGAAATTATTTGAACATCATCATCATCATCATCATCATGTTGTGCCGCCAGCATGGATATCCCTGACCCTCTCTCACCACTTCTCCCTATCATTCATCGCCTCCGGCAGGTCTTCAGGGTTACATCCTGTGTCCTCACATAGTTGCTGTATGTAAGTTCGAGCTGGTCGTTCTGCTTTTGCACGGCCATATGTGGGGGTCCATAGGAGTACATCACTTATGAGCTCGTCCTTGCTTCTCCAGCAGTGTCCTGCGTGTCTGGTTTGTCTAACTTGTATAGTTTTTGTGATGGGGGGCAAGTGTCCGTATAGTTGGTGTCTCGTGGGGTGTTGTCGCCAGGACTTGTTCAATACTGCTCTCAACATTCTTGCGTAATTTCCGTCTAGTTTCTTCTCCAGAACATAAACTGGTCAAATTATTAGATTACAAAATGATATCCATGTTTCTGAAACACCTCAAATTTCTTAAAAATTCTCTGTAGATTAAACTTTAGAACACTTTTAGCAATTACTTTTTGTTTTCAATAAGAACGGTGAGTTTGATGTTTTTTTATCAAAGTTTTATGTTCGGATATACGAGACAGACTCGCTTCACTTTCAACACAGAGAAGACTTTTATCCTGTTTACTTTCTTTTTTGCTATTTAATGTGAGTAAGAGAAAAAAATCCTAATTTAGATAAATATGAAGTGGAAAACTAGATCAAAATATTTAAAGCTTTTTTAGCTCTTAAAGGATGCTTTTATCTAATAAAAATCCAAAGTGTAAATGGATGTGACAATGTGGGCTGACCAGCTAAGACTTACATCAACTCTGTATAGGGACAAGATGCAACCTAGAAGACATGCCAGGAGCAATGGATGATAGGAGTGGATGGTGAGAAAGAGAGGGAACTCTGTGCTGTAAGTGCAGCTTGCTGCTGATGATGATCATGTGTGTATATATATAATATGTATAGCGGTTTCGAGGAATTTGCTATTTTCCCGAACACTATATTTTTTAGGCACACAAATGAATTACAAAACTTCTTTTAACAACACACAACAATGAAAGTTTTTATTTGCAGCTTTGAATATTTGGTTTGTTCTTGGTGCTGCAAGACTCGTGGTGTTTAGGCTTGTTGGATGTTTGAGACGAAATGGCTTAGCGAGATGTTGAGATGGCAACGTGTTGTTGGACGTGTGAGGGAAGTATTCAAAGTCACCGTGTAGTTTTGTGTGTCGAGAGCAGAGTGACGCTCGGATTGACATAGTCAATTTTTTATGTTCCACTGGGATTCCTCGTAAAGAATCCATAAATTAGATGGTTCCCTCATTGAGTGTCCATGTTGCTGCTGCTAGTGTTAAAGCCACAGTGAGATGTCCACACTGGGTGGCTTGTTTAGCTAAAAAGCATCGCTAAGCAGGGACGACCAGAGGCACGTCTGTTCTGGTCGCCGTCTCAAGCTGAAGAGAGTGGTTTTGGCTGCTCACGCGTTTTGCTAGCCGGAAATGAAGGTCCGGGCTGAATGGGATAAATCATCTTGATTGGGTGAAATTCAGTGTTGAATTAAATAGCGCGCCAAAACAAAATACGAGATTTTCCTCTTCTCTACATATGTATTAGAAGTTATGCTTCATACTTGATTTTAAGTTCACAATCACTGAATATAGAAACCAATTCTTATTCACATAATTTCAAATAAATATCACTGTACATTTTTATGAAAAGGTTTCAAACTTAATCATACTTTTCTTTATTTATAATAAAAAAATAAGTTTAATTTCTGTTCCAAATTTGCCAAATGCCCTGCTAAAATAGGAGTCCTTTTTATGCTGGTTTTGGGTTAAGGTTAAATACAACAGATACAGGGAACACTATTGGATAGAGAAAGTATTCAGCAACAAAACACTATTTTTACCAGTAATGAATATTTATTATTTATGGAAGGTTTTCAGTTAGTCCAGTTTATTCAGCAACAGTAAGACATTATAATTATTTTGGTCTATTTTTACTTATACTTTTTCTCATGGAACCCCAGTGTTATTGTGGCAAATATCAATTAAGCTCCACAAAAATACTAAACAATATGCTAATCTTCTCTTCAAAAAAGATATTAGGGTAATAATTATTTAATATCCAATTAAATAGTTTATTGTTTTAGTGTATATATATATATATATATATATATATATATATATATATATATATATATATATATATATATATATATATATATATATAGAGAGAGAGAGAGAGAGAGAGAGAGAGAGAGAGAGTGAGTGAGTGAGTGAGTGTGTGTGTGTGTGTGTGTGTGTGTGTGTAACAACTTCACAAAATAGAAGGCTTTGTACTTCTATAGAATATTACCCATAATTGATAATCATTAAAATGATTTTTATGAATGTATTATATCCCTTCATGTTGGATTATTTTTTTTAAAAGCAACAAAAGATTAAAAAGGTTATTTCTAGGAGAAAAGTTAACTTATTTATTTCTTATTATTCATTTGCAAAAGTAATATTCTAGCTTGAAAAAAAAAAAAAAGGCACATGCTATATTTACCATTTAGATAGACTAAAATTTCCTCCTTAACATAAAAATGTTAATTATGTATGTATATATTTGCCTAACCCCTCCAGCACAGGCAGGGTGCAAAACAAGGTCTATTTTTCAGCTGAGTTACACTGATTCAGATTTTTCTTTCTAGATTGGTTTCTATATTAAGACTAAAGAACATAGTTTGCCCTGATACAGTTACCCATAGATAAATGGGAGACGGGATTCATACCTTTCCCAAGGGCATTAGGGCTAAGTGAAACACAAACAGCTTAGTCCAGGATTTGAACTTGGCTTGCTGTGTCCATTTCCTTGGACAGTAACCCTTATGCCACACACCTCCACAGTTTATAATGGAAGTAAATAATGAAAATAAATTCAACAATACAAAGAAAATAGAAAAAAATAATCCAAAAGTGATGAATTTATTATGATGAAAACTCAACGTTGAAATGTTTTGGTTTGACAATCACAATAGTTTTTTTTCAAAAAAGAACACTAAGTGAGCAGCTATGAGCTCTTTCTTTGTATTTAAATTTTCTCTTCTTCTGTTATTTAATAAAACATCCATCACTGTCCAAGCAACATTTTTCACCATCTTAAAGTCCTAATAAAAGTTTATCAAAACCAAAATATTTTAACATTGACTTTCCATCATAATAAATTTATCACTTTCAGATTAATTTGTTTTTCTATTTTCTTCATTATATATATATATATATATAAACCTTAGTTGACTTTTAAATTTGCAGCAAGAGGCCTTGCAGTCAACAGATTAGATATTACTCCTTATCAGAGGAATTGCTTTAAATACACATCCCTATATAAATATTCTGCACAAGTAAAACCATTTTGTAGCAGTTTTATTGAACAAGTATCTGTCTTTCAAACTTTTTTGTAGACATCAAATATTACAAACTCCTTTTTTTTTTAATACTTCTTCCGTAAAATATATGCAAAACAAAATAACAGATATCAATTTGAAGTTCTTAATTCATTATTCAATAATTTAACTAGATTTTTCTCTTAATCAGATAACATTTTTTCATTTGAAGAATTGTTCAATTTTACTAATGTAAAAAATACTCTTTCTGTAGGATCTGAAAATAAAATTTCATCCAAGTGTTGAATTGTCCAGTAATTGTTTGGTATGATTGGTGATCATCTTTTGGCTGAAAGAAACAGTAACAAAGTCCTTTAAACAAATGTAGAAACTTTATTATTTTCTGAGTCTGCAAGGAGATACAGATAACATGTTTTCTGGCCAGTTGTTTGGGCAAAGAGAAATCTCAGTTAACTGCTAATTTTATCCCCCACTAGAACTTTTTCATCCCATACCTTTGAGCTATTCATTCTTTTTCAGGTGGTATGTGCTTTGCTGCCTTATTTGGTAGTCTGTTAGAGGGTCTCTCTCACCAGCATATGGGCCTATATTTATACCAGTTTCCAGTACAGGACACTATTTACCCTCCAACTTTTCTCCATATATAACTAATGACTCCTGCACTTTCTTTACTTATATCTGATGACATTTGGGTCATTTCTAGATATTTATATAACACGCCTGCTGTCAAATGGCATTTGTGTTCAGCGACATTAAGTCATCATATCACACAAGGTATAACTCAGAAAAAAGGGGAAAAACAAATATTAATAATAATTATAGACATAATTAAGGTAGATGAACTATTTACTTTCAATCAGCAGATATAGACAAGTAAATAAATTAACTTGTGACCAAGTGAAGATAATTTTCATATCCCATATATTCATCCTGTTGGTGGGGCTTATAATACACTATATCTTCAACAAAGGGGTAAAACACCCCACCAAAAAAAAGCAGTGTCCTGAGTATAAAACAAAACTTTATCTGATGGTGAGGCTCCAGTCCAAGAGATATGGGGAGTATGGACTACCACTTCATTGCCATTACTCCCAGGCCCACTCTGACCAGGAGTGGCAGTATCTATGGGTCAAATAAATCTGTTCAGAAATTATTTGTATTTGATAAGATTGTGTGCAAAAAAAATCTTAAAAAACAACTGCACAAAAAATGTAAATATGAACATACAATAAATGCAATTCCTTAACCTCTAGGCATAAAATAGCCCTAGATGGGTTTACATGCCGTTCAAATCAATCATCAATTATATCCCATATATGATAAAATATATACTAAATTTATTTTTATTATTTCTTAAAAAGTCTTCTCTTTTTTTACTCAACTCATTTTTATATAACTTTTTTTATAACATCAATACTGTCAATGAATCCTTCTATAAGCAACATCAATATCCATCTCTTTGTATTTTGCTGGAAATTTTGATCTTTTTGTCTGCACAAACTTGTAAATGTCTTCAAAGTGTTTGGGCAGGAGCTCACACCCACAAATCTTGGCCATTTCATTGTTATAATTCCACTGTTTGTCCCCTAGCACATGTGCATGGTGCTTAGCCATCCCATCCTTCAAACGTTGATCAAAATCTTCTTGTTCATCTTTCCTCATCTCGTCTGCAGCTGGAAGAGCAATCTTCCCAGATAGAACAGCTTTTACAAATGACGCTTGAATGTGGAACAAAGGAAGAGGTGTGACGTTCATGCATAGACCAATAATGGCCATATTTGGAAAGTTGATATTGATGAGGTGCTTGTAAAAGGGAGTCACTCGATTATGCTTCAAGAGTACACCACAATTCTCTTGAAGAAAAGAGAGGTCGAGTCGATAACCTGTACACAAAATGAGTGCATCGATTTGATGAAAATCTCCATTTTCAAACACAACACCATCAGATGTCAATTCACTTATGCCCGGTTTCTGAAACATGTTTTCTGGAAATTCTGCCTGTAATGACTGATGCCGATGACTCAAGAAAACCTAAAAGAAGCACAAAAACATAAAACAGTTAAAATAAGACATCAAATTAAAAAAAAAAATTATTTTCAATAATTGATGATCTTTTTAGATGATTGACTGATTGATTGGTTTTAATGACATGTCAATCTATCTTGGGTTATTTTATGCCTAAAGGTTTGGGAATTGTATTCATTGTATGTTCATATTTACATGTTTTGTATAGTTGTTTCTTAAGAGTTTTTTTTTTTGCACATGATCCTATCAAATGTGAATAATTTTTAAGCAGATCAGAATGGGCCTGGGAGTTATGGTAATGAAGAGGTAGTCCATACTCTTGAGACCTCTAGAACTGGAACGTCACTATCAGATGCAATTTAGTGTCATACTCAGGACACCTCTTTTTTTTAAGGTGGGGAGGCTCTTACTCCTTTGGAGGGGATATAGTCAGCATATTCTAAGCCCTGCTGACAGGGCAAAGATAAATTTGAGTCATCTTGTATTGAATATGTGTTTTTATTAGGTTAAACCGAACATTGGTATGATGGTTAGAGTGTTCACCAATTGCCCAGGAGACCTGCGTTCAATCCCCGGTCGAGTAATACCAAAGACTCAAAAAATGGTACTTAATGCCTCCTTGCTTAAAAAAATCCATAATCAACATTATAAAAATATCTTATTCCTCCTAAGACTACAAAAATGTTTTATAAGATATTATATAGTAACACTCATCAACCAGTATAAACTCATAACTTAATTTGTATTTACCCAACCCCTTTACCATAGGAAGGATGTGGCACAAGGCTAATTCTTAAGCAGACCTAGAATACACAGCAGAGGGTTAGGAAATTAGTATGGCACTAAACTGCATCTCGCAGTGAGGTTCCAGTTCTAAAGCTCTGAAGAGTGTGGAATACTCCTTTATTGCCATTACACCAAGCTCCAATCAGACCTGGAGTGGAAATACCTGTTAGTGTCTCATCTATGAATCAAATAAATCTGTTTGCAAATTATTTAATAGAAATACATGATACCATACAACTAGGTGCAAAAAACTTAAGAAACTACCCCAAAAATGTGAATATAAACATACAATGTATGCAATTCTCTAACCTCTAGGCATAAAATAACACCAGATGGGTTGACCTGCTATTAAAATCAGTCAGTCATTAATAAACACACAGATATTTGATTATTGTTCAAGCAATGTTTTAGAAAGGTTTTAATAATGAAATAATATTTTTGATCATTCTGAACCAAGTTTCAATACTTAATCACAAAAATAAAATCATAAGATTAACTAACCTTATTGGCATAAGATGTCAGCTCAATTCCAATATCAACACCAGAACTTTTTGCTCCTAAACAGACAACAGTTTTGTCTACAAACACTTCTGGTTCTCGGTAATCATGGCTGTGAATGATAACACCTTGGAAGATTTCTTTGCCTTTGATTTCAGGAATGTATGGAACTGAATATCGCCTAAAAATTAAGATAAAAATACAATAAAACTTAAAATATTAATTAACAGAACTTTTGTAATCTGTAAATGTTATTTTTCATTTGTACCTCTTTATATTAATGAAACTTTTCTTCATGATGTGAATGTATTGAGACTTAATCGTACAAAATGAGTTAATTTTTACTTTTAAAGATTTAAAGAATGGTAACTTTACAAGGTTATCCCAAGCAAATGCCTGGTAAGCATGCAGCTGGAGTTTTTGACTAGAGGTAGACATGTGATGACCTAAATTACAACTAATCAACAAATATCGAGAAAAACTTTTAAAAAGGATTTGTAAGTGATATCTGATTGTATACACACATTGAACATACTTAATATAATGGTTATCGTTGTAGGAAATGAAATTAGCAACCCAAATTCAAATCCTAGACAAGGCTGTTTACATTCCATTTCATGTTAATGCCCTTGGGAAAGACATGATCTCCCTCCAGTTATGAGTTAATAGTAGGGCAAACTGGCTTCTTTAGCCTTGGTTAGGCAACCAGTCTAGTAGAGAACTTCAAAACAGCTGAACACTGCTTAAAAATTGACCTTGTGTTACTTCTTACTCATTGGGAAAGGGTTAGTTTAGTATAAATGTATTACATATATTTACATAAAACACTTTAATAAATCTGAATCTCTTAAACACTTACCCATTACATATGATTAGTGCATCAAATATATCAGATGTCACATTGTCATCATTATGTTTAATAGATGGATTCCTCTTTGTATAGTCTGACACTTTTTGGTAGGTCACTTTCCATTTTACTGAATTTTGTGAACCATCAGTACAATCAGGAACTGGTTCCACCAATTTAACTGTTGTCTGAAACTATGAAAAAATAATACAAACTAATATTACTGAAAATAACACTGGAAACTAATTAAATGACTTAGTTTCTTATATTCATTCATTATATTTATTATATATAAGTAATATTCATATATTATTTATAAGTTATTCCAATATCTGTAGATATGGATATATCCCATAATTATTAGATCCTTGAGATATCATGCCAAATATTCCCTTTAAGGGCAATAAAAGTTACCTGACTGCCCATCTCTACAAATAACAAGTTGTATTGAGTTATGTGGTACTAACAGTAAGAAGCAATCTCTAGCTTGATTATATTTTTATATATTATTATGTAAATGTTAAATTATCTTCCCGATTTTTTTAATGATTTTTGGTATTTTACTCGTTTATTCAACAATTACATTTTCAATCTTCATTGAAGGTACTGGTAGTGTAATGGTTATCATCATAGGAAATGGACCCAGCAACCCAGGTTCAAATCCTGGACTTTGCTGTTTTCATTTCACATAGCACTTATACCCTTGGGAAAGGTATGAATCCAACTATTCTCCCTGAGCTATGGGTATATAGTAGAGCAGACTGAATTCTTTTAACATTGATGTGGCAACCAGTCTAGGAGAAAGGAAACTCCAAATTCAAACCAGTTGTACGCTGTTTAAAAACAGACTGTGTTGCATCCTGCTCATGATGGAAGGGTTGGGTAAGCACATACATCTTCAGTCTTCATCGTCATAGAGACAGTGTACACTCATTGATGAATGTAGATTCTTCATAGTTTTCGACATGTTGAACCTCTAAAACAACTTTTCTTTATTTGAGACAATAGGCTTCTGACATCAAAATGTTTACAATCACAATGAACAAAGCAATTTTAGACTAGCTTGGGGCTTATTCTTCTTTGGCTCTTATGAAATATTTATTCCAGAATAGCAATTTTTTCTGTAAGTGATAAATATTTACATGGCATCATATTTTTAGGAACTTGGAATTTTCCATACAATATTAAAATATATCAGTTGCAAAAGAGAGATGATTCTGTTAGTTTGAATGTAACATTAACACTGAAGAGAACGAAATAGGGATGAGAGTGTGTGGGAGTTAAGTATTATTTCAGAGCATAATTCAAGTTATCAGTAAACGGATCCATTGAGTAAAGTACATTGATTGCATAAACAAGAATTTACAATTGTCTTTAATTGGAATCATTTTGAGACGAGGCTTCTTAATCTAAGAATTAATTCTTTTATTTATTGCGGACTTTTTGTCCTCATCTTGATAGTTTTTGTGTTGTTTCTCCTTCACCACGTTTCGGCCAAATTTCAGCTCTGGCTTTCTTCAAGTGATTTAACCGCGACCTCGGATAGGAATGCTGAGTCTTGTAACCGTATCCCTAGTAATTACTGCCTTCCATAGTTGTTGTCTATCGCACCATGTTTTTGACCAAGTAAACCTCTGGCCGGCTTGGGTAGGAATTGAAACCGCTATCTTCTGACAATATTCACCTGGAACGATAGAGACTCAATGCCTCCATCCGCTGCGCCATGGGCCCCGAAGGGCAATCAAGGTTGGATTTTTTGGTCTTATAAATCCAATTATTTGTTCTCCTTATCTGGTCTTCCATAGTCGGGTCCGTACCAAATTTGTAATTGTCTTTAATTGAAATCATTTTGAGATGATTTAATCTGAGAATTAATTTTTTTATTTATTGCGGACTTTTTGTCCTCATCTTGGCAGTTTTTGTGTTGTTTCTTCTTCACTATGTTTCGGCCAAATTCCACCTCTGGCCTTCTTCAGGTGATTTAACCGTGACCTCGGATAGGAATGCTGAGTCTTGTAACCTGAAGAAGGCCAGAGGTGAAGTTTGGCTGAAACATAATGAAGAAGAAACAACACAAAAACTACCAAGATGAGGACAAAAAGTCCACAATAAATAAAAGAATTTACAACTCAACATACACAAGATAAATCACTTAAGACATAGTAAAACAGTTATCATCATAGGAAATGGAATCAGCAACCCAAGTTCAAATCCTAGACAAGGCAGTTTGCATTTCACATATTGCTAATACCCTTGGGAAAGATATGAATCCGACTCTTCTCTCATCAATAGTTAAATAGCAGGGAAGACTGGGCTCTTTAATCCTTGATTAGGCAATCAGTCTAAGAGAAGGAAAAATCTAAATTCAAACCAGTTATAGTCTGCCAAAAAATTGACCTTGGGTCACATCCTGCTCATGGCAGAAGGTCTGGGTAAATACAAACCCTAGATAACACACTTGATGTGGCTATCCTTGTAAGAAATGGAATTAGCAACACATATTCAAATTTTAGATGAAACTGTTTGTGTTTTACTTCATGGTAATGCCCTTGGAAAAGGCATGAATCCATTTGTTCCCCCTCAGCTATGAGTAAGCAGTAATGCAGATTGGATTCTTTAGCTTTGGTTAAGGAACAAGTCTAGGAGAAGGAAAAACCAGATTTACTCCACTTAAAAATTAACTTTGTGTCACATCTTGCTCATGGCAGAATGGCTGGGTAAATATATACACTAGATAACATGTAATTGTACCGATACTCTAAAAGTCTAGTCACAAAGGATGCATGATTAGGTACTCCCTGATTAACGCTAATTAATTAGTAGCAATGACTAACCAAAAAGTTATTTTATTTTATGCACATCTACCAAAATAAGTCAAAATTTGCCTATTGCAAGTAAATAGCCTGGCCAAAATAATTTAAGGAAATTATTACAAATATACTTAATTTCTTATTCTTTTTCAAGAATTAACTCAAACTGGTCCTACAATTTACTGGATATTACTGTAATTTTTACATAAAAAACAGGGATTATTTCAAGCTGTAGACATGTCATTACTACTGTATAGTTACACCACCTGAATTTTAATGAAACGCTTTTGGAAGAAACTAGATGGCAACTAAACAAGACTGCTGCATGCAGTTTTAGACAGATCCTGGAAGTAGTACCCCACAAAACAGCAGTTGTACAGCCACTTACCTTTCAAATAAACTATTCAATTAAGATGAGCATGACATACTGGACACTGTTGGAGAAATAAAGATAAACTGATAAGCAACTTTCTGTTATGGACTCCTACACATGGATACACCAGTGTTGGCCGACAAGCAAAAACTTACATTCATTAGCTCAGTGCAGACACTGGGTGCTGTTTGGAGGATCTATGAAGTGCAATGGCTGATAGGGACAGATGGTAAGAGAGTTGAATGGATCCAAAGTAGCAAGTTGTGTGGCCTTGATGCAACTTTGCATCTAATCAGAAAGGACCTTACTGTACATGTATAAATACTCTCCCATTTGGATTACTCAAACAGTTTCTCCTTGAGAGGCTCGTTAACAGTTGGGGGCAAGTCACAGAAACTATTGAGTCACATCCATAGGCAAATTGGACATTCACTGGTTTTTCATAGTCCTTGATAATGAATCACTTTACACTAATGAATATATACCACTCCTTTGAATCAATGACATCATAAACAAAGTATATGTTTACCTAATCTCTCCACCATGAGCAGGATGTGATAAAAAAGTCAGTTTTTTTTGAGCAGAGTATAACTTCCGGTTGCTTTATCAAGGCTAAAGAACCGAGTCGGCCCTACTATTTAACCATAGCTGGATGGAGAACAGATGGATTCATGCCTTTCTCAAGTGTATGAGAGTGGAATGAAATGCAAATGACATTGTTCAGGTTTTGAACTTGGACTGCTGATTCCATTTTCTAGGACAATAACCATTACACTAAGGCAAATACCACGACTTTGATACTCTTGACCATATCAACCATTACACTAAGGCAAATACTACGACTTTGATACTCTTGACCATATCAACCATTACACTAAGGCAAATACCATTACTTTGATACTCTTGACCATATCAACCATTACACTAAGGCAAATACCACGACTTTGATACTCTTGACCATATCAACCATTCATCATCATCATCATCATCATGTCGTACCACCAGCACGGACATCCCTGACCCTCTCTCGCCACTTCTCCCTATTATTCATTGCCTCTGGCAGGTCTTCAGGGTTACATCCTGTGTCCTCACATAGCCGCTGTATGAAAGTTCGAGCTGGTCGTCCTGCTTTTGCTTGGCCATATGTGGGGGTCCATAGGAGTACATCACTTATGAGCTCATCCTTGCTTCTCCAGCAGTGTCCTGCGTGTCTGGTTCGTCTCTAACTTGTATAGTTTTCGTAATGGGAGGCAAGTGGCCGTATAGTTGGTGTCTTGTGGGGTGTTGTCGCCAGGACTTGTTCAATATTGCTCTCAACATTCTTGTGTAATTGCTGTCTAGCTTCTTCTCCAGCCGTTTAGTTAACGTCCATGTAGTGCATCCATATAGCAGTATCGATACAACCGCTGCCAGGAAGAAACTGCGTTTCATTTTATTGGTCAGGTCTGATTTCCATATGATCGAGAGCCTATCGATAGCTGTCCATGCTTTCGTTAGTCTTGTGTCGATGTCTTTTTCGGTTGATGAGACGCTACTTCCTAGGTAGGTGAATTTGTCAACTAGTTTCAGAGAGGCTCCGTCTAGTGTGGTAATGTTGCCTGTTTGGTTTTAACACATACATTCAGTTTTGTGTGCATTGACATGTAGGCCAATGCCTGCTGTGGCTCGTTCCAAACTATGCAGTAGTGTCTCTGCTTGATTAGGCATATTCGCCAGTAACGCTAAGTCATCAGCATAGTCGGCGTCAGTGATTGTTTTTGTGGGATACCTTTTGCTTCTTTTCTTCGTCAGCTCGAAGCTATTTTCTCTGATTTTGTCGATCGAAGTTCTAAGCATGTAGTCTAGACAGATGATAAAGAGGTATGGAGCTAGCGTGTCTCCTTGTAGTACTCCTGCAACAATGTCGAAGTATTCTGTGTCTCCATCTGGTGAACGTTCTTTCACTTTGGTGTTTCTGGAGAGAATCATTATTGCTGCTACGGTTTCTTTCGGTAGGCTGTATGCTAGTAAGATTTGTTCCATCTTCCCTCTGTGGATGGAATCGAAGGCCTTGGTAAAGTCGACAAATAGTAATGTCGCCTGAAGGTTTTTTGCCTGGACGCCTTCAAGGATTCTACGGATGGTCAATATTTGTGAGGTTGTGGATCTATTTCTCCGGAAGCCATTTTGGTTTTTCCTAAGGATGTTGTCTATTTTGGGTTCTATGCAGTTTCTAAGTAGAGCATTGTAGAGTTTGAGTTTGAGTTTTGTTTAACGGCATATCAACCCCTGTGGGTCATTTAATGCCAAAAAGATTATTTTGAATTTCAGTCATTAAAGTAGCAGTTCTATAGAGATGTTTGGTTATATCTTGCTGAAAAAGTTGCTTTCTTTTAGAAAATTAAAAATGTTTTCAGGGTTTGTATTCTTAAAGATGTCCCTCAGGTTTTTTGCTTGATAGTACTTGGTACGGATATGTTTAAGGTTGTTACAATTTAGAAGGATATGTTTGGTTGTGAGTTGTACTTTGCATGATGGGCACACTGGGGCATCCTCCCCTTTTAACAGGTGTGAATGAGTAATGTGGGTGTGCCCAATACGCAATCTGGCAAGTATTACTTCTTCTCTTCTGATGCTTCTGTAGCCTGTTGGCCACTCTCCGATAGCTTCTTGTATTTCATGGAGTTTGTTTTGGGTCTGATTGTCCCATGATTTCTGCCATTTGTCTGATATAAATTTCTTTATGGTTGGTTTTAGATCTGTATATGGGATTTTTGATTTGCACATATCAATTTGAAGAGCTTTTTTTGCAGCTTTGTCTGCTTTTTCATTTCCTTGGATGCCAATGTGACTTGGTATCCAGGTGAATATGATGTTATTATTTTTAGAGAGGGTGTTTAGTTTGTTTAGGAGCTTTGTGATCAAGGGGGATGATGTATCTCTGTTCTGTAGTGCTAGTAGGACTGATTTGGAGTCTGTGTATATGATAAATTTGGAAGCTTTATGATTTGCTATGATATTCATAGCTAGATCAATGGCTGTGGTTTCTGCACTGTAAATTGAAGCTTCATTAGGTAGGCGTTTTAGGGTTTCTTTTTTTTGAGAAATAGCAGCACAACCTACTTTTTTTCCTTGTTTGGATCCGTCTGTATAGATGTGATAGTGATCTGGGAACTTATTTTGTATTTTTATGAGTTTCTCTTGATAAGTGATGGGGTGTGTTTTTATTTTGGGTAACTTAGCCAGTTTTAAGTTTATAGTTGGTTGCCTTATGGTCCATGGTGCCGTTTTGGAGAGTATGGTATGGTGTACTATTTTAGTGTTGATTTTGATTTCGTTGAGGAGGTCACTTATTCTTAAGCTAAAAGGTCTGATTTTTTTGGGGTTATTTTGATACAGGTTTTCATATTTTGTTTTGCCGGTGTAGTCATAAGCAGGATTTTGTGGACAGGAGATGAGTTTGATGTAGTACTGTAGTGCTAATTTTTGTCTTCTTAAATAGAGAGGGGGTTCGTTTGCTTCTATGTATAGACTTTCCTTTGGGGAAGTATTAAAGGCTCCTAAAGTAAGGCGAAGTCCTTGGTGGTGTATTGTTTCCAGTCGTTGTAAGTAGGATTTTCTGGCTGCTCCGTATATGAAGCAGCCATAGTCAAGTTTTGATCTTATTAGAGATCTATATAGCTTGATAAGTGTCTTTCTATCAGCACCCCAGTCTGTGTGGGCTATGGCTCTCCATAGTTGCATGGCTTGATTGCATTTTATTCTTAGCTTTTTTATATGTGGGATAAAGGATAATTTAGAGTCAAAGATAATGCCAAGGAATTTATGTTCATCTGTTATGGGTATTTCAGTGTTATTTAATGTAAGTTTAGGGTGGTTGTGCATCTTGTGGATTTGACAGAAGTGTACACATTTTGTTTTACTATTTGAAATTGTAAATCCATTTTCTGTGGTCCATTTTTGGATTTTATTTATACATCGTTGTACTTTCCTTTCTATGGTTGTCATGTTTTTTGAATTATAGCAGATGAGGAAGTCATCTACATATAATGACCCTTTGATTTCTGGAGGGAGGCAGGATGTTATGCTGTTTATTTTTATTATAAATAGGGATACTGATAAAATACTGCCCTGAGGAACTCCCACCTCTTGTGGCTTCGAATCAGAGTATGTGCTGCCAATCAGTGTCCTGAAAGATCGGTCTTCAAGAAAGTTTTGGATGAAGATGGGAAGTCTACCTTGTAACCCAAAGTTTTTAAGGTCTTTGAGAATTCCGTATGGCCACGTTGTGTCATAGGCCTTTTCAAGATCAAAAAAGACTGCCACCAGGTGTTCCTTTTTTATGCATGTTTCTCTGATTAGAGTTTCTATATGAACCACCTGGTCAATTGTGCTTCTTTTTGTTCTGAAGCCTGCTTGTAGGTTTGAGAGCAGTTTATTTGATTCAAGAAACCATATTAGTCTTTGGTTTATCATCCTTTCTAAAGTTTTGCATGCACAACTAGTTAGGGCTATGGGCCTATAGCTGGTGGGATTTGTTGGGTCTTTTTGTTTTTTGAGGATGGGGATGATTGTAGCTTGCTTCCATAAAGTAGGGATATTGCCTGAGATCCAGATATTGTTATATATGTTTAGGAGATATTTCTGGGAAATTGAAGGTAATTCTTTAAGAAATGTGTAGTGGATTTCATCTGGACCAGCAGCTGAGTTATTGGATTTGGATAATGAATTTTGGAGTTCATCTAGGGTGAAAAGTTGGTTGTAGCATTTAGTATTGTCAGAGGTGAACTTTATTTTGTTCTTTTCTTCTTTGATTCTGATGGAGTTAAATTTGTTGGAATATTTTTTGGTAGATGATGCTTGGGCAAAGTTTTCTGCCATCAGATTAGCTATTTGTTTTTCACTCAAAGCTTTTGTGCTTCCTTGGGAGAGATGATTTATAGGAGTGTGGACAGTTTTATTTGATATTTTCTTTACAAAGTTCCAAATTGTTTTGGGATTAGTATTTGAGTTTATTTTTGCAGTGAAGTTTCTCCAGGAGGACCTTTTAGCTTCTTTAATTGTGCGTCTAGTTTTAGCTCTTTGTTGTCTATATTTGTCTAGATTTTCTGATGAAGGGTTGGTTTTAAATTTCTTGAGGATTCTTTGGCGTTCTCTGATCATAGTTTTGCACTCCTCCGTAAACCAGGGATTGTTATGTTTTGGGGATGTTGTAGTTTTAGGTATGGTTTTGTTTGCTATATTAATTAGGGTGTTTGTGAAATGTATTATAGGTTCTTCTTGGTTTGTATTTGTTTCTGGGATTAGGGTGTCAAGGCATAGTTTTTTGTAGGCTTGCCAGTTTGCTTTTTTGAAGTTCCATCGTGGGATTTTTGAGACTGTTTGTGGGTCTGATTTTCCTGGTTTAGTATTTTCTATTATGATTGGAAAGTGGTCACTGCCGCAGGAATCTTCATGTACCCTCCAGTTATATTCTATAAAGGTGGCTGGATCGCTGAGTGTTAGATCTATAGCAGAGAATGTACCTGAGGATGAGCTTAGGTGGGTTTGAGCTTTCCGATTGTGGAGACATAGGTTGTTGTTATTAATGATTTTTTCAAGGGTTTGACCTCTTTTGTTCGTTGTCCTGCTTCCCCACAAAATGTTGTGGCTATTGAAATCTCCCATCAATATATATGGCTTAGGGAGTTGATTTATTAAGTTATTTAGCTGTTCTTCGTTTATAGGGTCTTGAGGTGGAATGTATATAGAGCAGATGGCGGTGGTTTTGTGTAAAGTTGCTGAAATTGCTACTGCTTGTAGGGGGTGCTGATGTTGATTTTGCTTTGGGGAATGTTTTTCCTTATTAGGATTGATACACCACCCGAAGCTCTTAGTCCCGTGTCATGTATATAGTCATATTGCTCATAATTTTTCATGTTTGTTTTATCATTGCTTTTTTTGAATGTTTCTTGGAGACATATAATGGTAGGACTTTGTTCAGTTATTAACAGCTGGAGTTCGTTGTAATTTGCCTTGTAGCCACGACAGTTCCATTGGATTATCTTGTGGGTATTTTGGTATTTGGCCATAACTATTTATGCAGTGTGTGTCTTGGGTTTAGGGTGTACTATTTAATTTTTGTATTTTCGATTTTAGGTGTCGAGTCCATTTCGGTTTCCATACTTTCTATGTTTCTGGATTTATTTTTGGTTTTTGAAGGGGTGTGTTGAGTAGGTTTTTGTTTTTCTTCTTTTTCTCTGGTTCTTGAGGTTGATCGGTTTCTGTTTTTGATCGTTAGCGTTTCATTTTTTTGGCTAGAGGTTGAAGGGATGTTTTTTGATTTGTCAGTTGGAGTTAGTTGTACATTGGGTATAATAGTTTTAAGGGTTTTGATTAGTTCATGTAGGTCGTTTATTAAATTTGTTAATTCTTCTTCTATTTTTGTTGTTTTTATTTGTGTTTTTGCTTCGTTTTCTACTTGGTTTGAGGGAGTCCTGGTTACCTGAGAGAAAGTTAAAGGGATTTTCTATGAGTCTTCTTGCTTCAGGGAAGGTAATGTTTTTGGTGATTTTCATTTTGATGATTTCCTTTTCCCTTTCCCAGATTTTGCAGTACTTTGAGTCTGCTCTATGATTCCCTTTGCAATTGTTACAGTTTAGGCTGTTTTTGCAGGATTCCTCTATGTGGTTTGGTTCCTGCTCTCCACATTTGACACACACTTGTTTTCTTGTGCAGTGCTGCTTCAAGTGTCCATATTTCTGGCAGTTATGACATCTTCTGGGATTTGGGATATATGTCTCAACTTTAACCACTGTATAGCCTATTTTTATTTCTGAAGGGGGTTTTGGGTTATTAAAGGTTAGAATGTAGGTATTGGTTTCAATTATTTCATTTTGTTTTTTGATTGTTATCCTTTTGACGTCTATTACATTTTGTTTTTTTAGTTCATTTTTAATTTCCATTATTGAGCATAATGATAGCTCTCCATTTCTTATCACCCCTTTAGAGGTGTTTAATCTCTCATGGGGGTAAGCTTTTATGTCTATGTTGTGGATTTTTTTTTGCTTTAATATTATTTCAGCTTGTTTTTTTCCTGTCACCTCTATAAGGATGGTTCCATTTTTCAAGTTTTTTACGGTTTTGGGTGATATTAGAGCTGAAATAGATTTTTCTATGATGAAGGGGGATATTTTTGTTAGCGGTAGTTTTTCTTTTGATTCTAGAATGATGAACCTTGGATATGGCTCATCATTGTCTGAATCACATTCAATATGGGGTCTTTTTGCTTGGGTTTTTGTTTTAACAGAAGCCATAAAAGTGTTGGATGAGTTTCACTGAACATGCTCCCCACCCACCTCGGAGCCCCATATGGGGATGTGCCTAGGGGGAAACCCATTCGCCTAGCAACACCAGGGCTACATGTTCAGTATACTCATGCTGGTGATAGACGAATTAATTTTTTGTCCCTGGGTTTTCGTTCCCAAGATAACTACTTCCCCAGGGACAGAAAGGACTACGAGTCTTTCCACAGCATGATTGACCCTACAGCCATCGTCCTCATTTAGATTTAAAAAAAAAAAAAAAAAAAAAAATCTAAGAGAGTACTGTCATGACCAGCCGATTGATCGGATCGGGCCTCTCCGACCGCCCGTCTAGCCCAGTAAGGGCCAAAGTGGTGTGTTGCAAGAGACTTGACCACTCGATTTTCAGGCCAAGTACTGCTCAACCACCAGGATCCCGTCCTTAAGCATCACGGGTCGCCACCCACGGCCAACAGGTAGCCTCGTTGGGGGGGTTTTACCCCTCTGCAGAGGTGCTGTCAGCGTATTCTACAGCCCCAGCTGACAGGGCGGAGCATTGTAGATTTTGGCTGCTATGGATGTAAGTGTTTTCCCTCGGTAGTTCTTGGCTAATCTGAGGTCGCCTTTTTTAAGGAAAGGAAGGATGCATCCCTTCATCCATCTTTCTATCCTATTTTGACTATAGACTGCGTTGCATTGTCGGAGCAGTATGTCGTCGAATTGTCTGATCTTCCACACTTCTGGGGGGATCTCGTCCAGCCCTGCAGCTTTCCTATTTTTAATTTTTCTAAGAACCGAGTCGAGTTCTTTGGTGAACGGACCTAGTTTAATATCTAATTGCTTACTGATAATTCTGGTGATCGGTTCATTCGTTATTTTCAGTGTGTTTCCTAGTAGATTTTGGAAATGCTGTTCCTACAGTTTTACTCTTTCTTGTTAGCTTGCAGCTTTCAATTTTGCTTTGGCTGTGCTCTTCCTTCTGCTTACTTCGTTTATTGTTTGCTAGGCTATCCTGGATTGCCTATCTTCCACCGAGTCTCTAATTAACATAGCACTAATACCCTTGGGAAAGGTATGAATCCAATTATTCTCCCTCCAGCTATGGGTAAATAGTAGGACAGACTAGGTTCTTCAGCCTTGGTTAGGCAACTAGTCTAGGAGAAGGAAAACTCTGAATTAAAACCTGTTAAACTCCGCTTAAAAATTGACCTTGTGTCATATCCTGCCCGAGCGGAGGGGTTGGTAAATAGGATCTTCCACCGAGTCTCTAATCTTATCTATCTGATTTTGTATGTATTCTGTCTGTTCTTTTAGATATATTCCTGCTAATTGATATTGTGCCTTTTCTAGTTTTCGGGCATTTATGTTTGTTGGGTTCTTCCTATAGCTTTTGGAGGCAGTTTTCACAAGTGCACGTTTTTCTCTAACCACTAACGTTTCCCAAGCGACTCTATATTTAGTTCTAGGTTTTGTTGGGATACACTTTCATGCTGCCTCAAGGTGTGCTTCAACAAAATTCTCATATTCGTCATTTGGGGTACCTTTTTCTGTCTTCTCTAGTAGTGTTTCGAATCTGTTTCTTAATTCTAATGCATATTTGTCTCTAATATCTCTGTTGTTAAGTAGGGCCCAGTCATAGTGCAGAAAAATACCACAACTTTGATGCTCTTGACCATATCAACCATTACACTAAGGCAAATACCACTACTTTGATACTCTTGACCATATCAACCATTACACCAAGGCAAATACTACTACTTTGATACTCTTGACCTAAGGATAGTTTAGGTTTGGTTTGGTTTTAGGGCATATCAACCATTGTGGGTTATTCAATGCCAAATCCTGCTTATACATATATATTAAATATATGATTTGTAAACACATTTTCTACATACACACAGTTAAATGATCAAATAGTTCTATTTCAAACAATTCAATTTAGCATAAGTCTACAAAGTTAAATGGTTCCACATATTGCTATGTATAACTAACAATTCAATTAAACATCAGTTATTTGTTTGCACACAGTCAAATAATCAAACAGTTCTATTTCTAACAGTTCAATTTAGCATAAGTCATTGTTTGCACTAAATGTTAAATTGTTCTATTTGATCCACAGATAGGATTCTATCATATGCTACCACTCTAGGCTAGAGTAGACCTGGGAGCAATAGTAATATAAAGATACTCTGCATTCCCTAAAGCTCTAGCATTACTGGAGCTTCACCATTATATCCAGGACACTCATTGAAGAGGTGGGGGGGTCTTACCCCTCAGCAGGGATGTAGTCGGTGTATTCTACAAACCCACCCGACTGGGCTATTGACCTAGGGAGTCAACACAATCATGTAATGATTAAAGACTCTGCAAAGATGTATACTGAATTCAAAACCAATGTACAACTAATACCAGTTCTATTGAATGCTATTTTGTGTTACCAATAGTTTGTTTCCAAAGAAGTATCAATGACTTGATTTCTTCATTATGACTAATATTCACTTTTGCCTCTAAGAATAATGTGATTGTTTGTGGCAAAACAAAGGAGGAATGTAAGTATAGTCTGAGCAAATTTATGAAGAAAAAAAATTTCACTGTTAATAGATATAGTTACTTAGTTTTTCAAATGAGCCAAGGATCTATTAAAGCAGAACCCGGGTGATTACTTCTTACTTAAAATAAGAACCAACTCCTTCAAAACAAAGCAACTCTATGCTACATGACTGGCTTTTTCATTACCATTCTGAATGGATATCTAAATTTTCAGATAAAAATTAGGAACCTTGCTGCACTCACTTGAAAAAGAAAATCACACAGATGGTCAAAACTGACACCACCAGTGTAGTAATAAATGCTACATCTGGTTGTTTTCTTTTCCTAGACCCTAAGTCAAAATGAAAATAAACATGCTATGGTTGAAAAGGAGGCTTGTGCTCTCATGGAAGTACATTGACCGACTATTTTTAGGTTTGATTTGGTTTCTTTGTTTATTGGCATATCAACCTTTGGAGGCTGTTTAATGCCAAAGCAATCCTTGTAGAAAAACAGTGGTGGTACTATTAAATCCATAAGAAGGTTCATACTTTTCCTATTGGTTAGAAAGTGAACACAATAGCATAACTGAAGTTCAAACTAATTCACAATGGTATTACAATCTATCATGTTATTCATGACACCATGAGGACTCTCCTGACTATTTTTATAGTAGATACATATTTACTATTTTTAATGTTAATGGTGACACTATTTAACAGGACAATATTTTATTTGCATAAAGTACAATAACAAAAATAGACTTAGTGTCTCCATACTCCTGGTCATGAAGTTTGATGACTTTCTTCTTTTTCAGTTAGCTTAGCAATTTCAATGTTGTTTTTAAAAAACATTTTTACATATTCTTTCTCTTTTACTCCCCAACTATTTTAAAAAGACCAACACTCTATATTGTAACATCACAAAGATAGTATTTCACTATGTCTCAACTCTCTTCTTTATTGGTACTAGTGTTGGGGGGCAGTAGGGCAGTGTCAGTTGTAGGCAGAGATAAAGTTATAACCAAGGTACTTGTCAATTTTGCATGTGCATAGTGTAGTTACACTAATAAAATTTTATCACCACAACATTTACATTTTATTCTAAATTTTTCATGATGGAAGAAAAAAATTGAATTTTTGACACATAATTTTGACTACATGTAGAAATTAATCATCCTAAAATGATCAACAAGTAGTTATTTACTAATCTTTGTTTAATTGGAAGTATGGGGCACCCAGTGAGATTCAAATTTACAAATAATGGTATGCCAGTGTAGCTTGCTAACCACTACACTACCCAATTGGTTTGATTTGATTTGGGTTGGTGTCTTTGTTTAATGGCATATCTACCTTTGTGGGTTATTTAATGCTAAAGTCATCTTTCAGAAGAAGAGTAGTGGTACTATTTAACCCATAGCTGAGAGGACAAAAGACTTCACATTTTTCTTTGCTTAATGGCATATCAACCTTCCTGGATTATTCAATGCCAAAGCCATCATTTTAGAAGAAGAGAAGTGGTACTATTTAACCCATAGCTGGAAGGACAAAAGACTTCACATTTTTCTTTGCTTAATGGCATATCTACCTTTGTGGGTTATTTAATGCCAAAGCCATCATTTTAGAAGAAGAGTAGTGGTACTATTTAACCCATAGCTGGGGGATAAGGTTGTTCATATCTTTCCCAAGGGTTTAGTCCAAAAGTGAATATAATAGTGTAACTGTAGTTTGAACTTGCTTATTATGATATTGCACACTAGCACATTAACCATTACACCACAAGGAATTCCCCCTACACCACCTGAAGTCCCCAAGTCAATAACAAGTAGCAATCCACAATATAGACTTAATACTTCATTTTGTTTTTGTTCCCTTTACAATATTAACCCTATTGTGCTTTTATAAATTTTTTAACCTGAATAAATCCCAAATTTTTATAAAGGTAATATAAGTAACAGAAAGTGTTTACCTTGATATGTTTGAGCAAGTGAAAGTGCTGTGCATAGTCCTCAAGATAAGCACGGACATCAGCATGGTGCAGAAATGAAGGAAGAGCTGGATGGTAAGGAAAATCTGGAAAGCACATAACATCTTTGGGCAAATTGGTTCTGAAGAGAACAACCAATAAAATAATAATAATAATGATAATAAGCAAATGCAACAAACTGGTACAAAAGGAATACAAGATAAGGTATGACTAGGTGGGAAAGGTGATCCAGAGAGAATTGTGCAAGAGACTAAAATTTGACCATACTAACAAATGTTATATTCATAAACCAGAATTTGTCTTAGAAAATGAAACCCATAAAATTCTCTGGGGTTTTGAGATACAAATGAATCACACAATGCTGGCCAGAAGACCAGACCTAGTGTTAACTAACAAAAAGAAAAGAACTTGTCATCTAGTGGATATTGCCATCATAGTGGATCAAAGTAAAATTATAAGCAAAAAGAGAGACAAATACTTAGATCTTGCAAGAGAGCTGAAAAAAGCTGTGACATGAACTAGATGGTTATATGAATTGTAGTTGGTGTCTTGGTTTAGTTTGGTTTCTTTGTTTACTGGCATATCAACCTCCATGGGTTATTTAATGCCAAAGCTATCTTTATAGAAAAACAGTAGTAAGTACTATATACCCACAGTAGTGAGGTATGAAGAAGTTTGTACTTTTCCCAAGGATATTAGTCTGAAAGTGAACATAATAGGATGACTGGAGTTCAAACTCACTACAATGTCACAGTTCAGCACATTAGCCACTATGCCATGTGAACTTACCCCTTAATGTGTTTGGAATGGTCCCCAAAGGCTTGAAAAAAAGACTAGAAGTAGAAATCAGACAAAGAATCAAGACCATACAGACCACAGTACTATTAAAATCAACAAGAATACTCAAAAGAGAACTGGTAATCTGTGAAGATTTTCTGTTACTCAGACTTCAGTAAAAGACCGCTTGTTAGACCTGATGTGAAAAACTCACAATAATGACTGCAGAGCTGAGGAAGGTTCACAAAGTTAGCAATAAAGACATATGAGAATGTATCATAAAAAGTAGTCTTCACAGGCCACCTAATTTGGGAGATGACATATGGTTTTGTGAAGGGAAAACTAATAAAATATTTCCTGACTTTTTGCAATGGTTTAAATCACATTTAAGTGTTCATCTCAGTATTTAAAGTTATCAACAACACTGGTGAATTTGTGTTGTGATTAAACTGATTTCCCTAGGAAAGGTTTCAACCAATTCCATTAGCATACCTTCAAGCAGATCTTTCAATACCAGTAACCCAACACCAATTTGATCACAACTGACACATTAACCAACACTATACCATCAAACCCTAAACATACCTTAAGCTGCTGCTGCTATGACTGGGCTTGCCTGTTATGCATTGACCTTATCAACTACAAACATGCCCGCACTTCACATTGACCACTGCCTTCTCTATTTTCATTTATGAAGCCAAGCCATGATATGCGAGGCATTTGTGGTATAATGTTTACCATCATAGGAAATGGACACACAACATGGGCAAGACTGTTTACATTTCACATAGTGCTAATACTCTTGGAAAAGGTATGAATACAATTATTCTTCCTCCAGCTATAGGTAAATAGTAGGGCAGACTGACTCTTCAACTTTGGTATGACAACTGGCCTAGGAGAAAGAAAAGTCTGAAGTCAAACCTGTTCAACTCTGCTTAAAATTGACCTTGTGTCAAATTCTGCTTGAGCAGAAATGTAGGTATATATAAATATATATATATATATATATAAGTTGCTCAACTGTACACACATCTTCTTTTAAATTTTAAAAAATTTTAAGATTCAGTCTCAATATTTTGTGTAGATTATAGAGATACCAGCCCATTGGCATAATGGTTAAACTGTTTGCTAATGGTCTGGGAAACCAGGGTTCAATCCCAGGTCAAGTCATACCAAAGACTAAAAAAATAGGACTTGATGCTTCCTTGCTTATCTCTCAACATCATAAGGTGTGTATCAAGGGTAAGTGGAGCAATCCAGGGAAAGGAGTAACGCCCTCTTCTTCTGGTGTAGTAGCTATTGAAAAGGAAGCCTTTGGGTTGCCCTTGACTACGGTTGGCCAACTAACTTACTTGTATGCAATGTTTATATATGTTACAATGTTGTATACAATGTTTAGGTGGTGTTCATGGCGTAATGATTGCTGTCGTAGGAAATGGACAATGATCTGAGTTCAAATCCTGGACCAGGCTATTTACATTTCACATATAGCTAATACCCTTGGAAAGTTATAAATCCAACTATTCTCTCTGCAGTTATGGATAAATAGTAGAGCAGACTGGACTCTTTAAACTTGGTATGGCAACTGGTCAAGAAGGAAAACTCTGAATTTAAACCTGTTAAACTCCTCTTAAAAAAATGGACCTTGTCTGTTACATCCAGCTCATGTGAAGGGGTTGGTGTTTCTTTCCGTTGTAGAAATTATGATGTTAATTTCTACAACAGTAAGAAACAGTTTAGATGGACGGCAACAATAAAAAGATAAGCTTTTAGTAAGACTTAGAACTTACATCTCCATTGCTTTGGAAAGCTTCGTTAATCACACCAGCTGCTTTACCAACTAAACTACTGGAGCCATTGATTTGCAGAAATACAAATCAAACCTATATTTCTTCCTTTACATTGTTTTTCAATGGAATTAATTCATTGTAATTGTTTTTACATTTTAGAAGAGTTGATAACATCTTTTATTCATTTTTAAATGAAGCATTGTTAATCATTATCATTGTTAATTTTAACTAGTAATTTTCTCCATCTTTTAAATTTTGGTTGATTTTAATTGCAACACACTCTGTTAATGATAAAATAAATAGAATAAAAGATAAAATAAAATAATAATAAATAAAAATAGAATAAATAAAAACAATATAAAAATAAATAAATAATGAATAAAAACAAATAAAATAGATAAAAATAAAATAATTGAAAAATAAATAAAATGGAATGAACTAAATAAAATAATAGCAATAAAATAAATGAAAAAATAAATCAAATAATTGTAGATAAAAATGAAATAAATAAAATAGATAAATACAATAAAAAATAAAAATAAATAAAAATAAAAATACAATAGATAAAAGGAAATAAATGAAAATAAAATATGCCTTACCAGGCCATTGGCCTAATGAGTAGTGTTTGCCAATGGTCCAGGAGACTGGGGTTCAATCCCAGGTCAAGTCATACCAAAGACTCAAAAAATGGTACTTGGTGCTGCCTTGCTCTAAAACTTAGCATTATAAGGTAAGGATCAAGGGTAAAGTGGAGCAATCCAGGGAATACACCAATATACATTAATTGAGGGCAAAGCTGCTATAATCACTTAGGCATTAGATAAATGCCCCTTATTTATTATAAGTTGCCCTAACATAATAGTAGTGACCAATCATTAGCCCTTAACAGGAGTATTTGGCAACAGGGATCTTAGTAAAATACACAACCCATGCCTCTTTAAGCTTAAAGAGAAATTGCTTAGGTATTTTTTCACTATCCAGCACTGCCCAGGCAAATGACACAAGGGTTCTGATGCTATTTCCCATAATCCAGTCACTACAGTGAAAGTCCTTATTGACCCATTTTCCACAACATCCACTTCTTGGAAAAAATAGATGCCTTGGTGGAATCAGCAACCCTTCAAGCAATGATAGATTATGGGGACCCCAAGACGGTTGTGTCACCCAACCATATTGATGCATCAAGCCAAAATGACTAGACTTATATGATTTTGATAAATTTTCCTCCAAACTTTCTTTAACTGAACTGGAAATATGTAACTTCTGAATGATACACCACCAACTCAGCACTGATAGGGGCTTTGTACTGATGGATGGAAGAATGGTAGTGCTCAAAACTCTTAGAGAAAAAGTGCTACACTGTTTGCACTCCACACACTAAGGCATGGTTACCATGAAATTCCATGATTCAGTATATTAGCCTGGTATGAACACATCTATATGCACCTTCAGAGCTAATTGCTTAGTATGCCCAAACATTGCCTTAAGTCAACTCTTCAAACTGATCACAATGACCCCAGCCTCAGATTGGCCCTTCAAACAGATAGTAATGGACCTCTTCTACATTGGACACATTGCATACTTTGTCTATGCATATAGACTCAAAGGTTGGCTTATTTTGTACCACAAAAAAAGCAGATGATACCACCACTTCAAAATTAATATCTATTAGAAAATATTTCACACATACAATATGCCAAAAGAACTCAGTAGCAGTGGTGGCCCACCTTTCTCCTCCAACCTATTTCAGCAGTTCCTCAAAACATGATGGGTAAAGCACAGACAGTACTCAGTAGCATATCTTCAGTCTAATAGGCAAACAGAGTTTGCTGTAAAAACTGCAAAGAGGATCAGAAATGGCAACACAGGTCCCCAAGGTTCATAAGATAATGACAATGTAGCCTGAGCCATCCTGTAATACCAGAACTCTCCCAACCAAAGCATTTGTCTATTCCATTTCTTCACAATTTATCCTTTACAAGCCAATGGTTAGCTACAGCACAATACCATGAGGAGAGACTCCACCAATGCAACACACAAATAAAGAAGAAGTATAACAGGTATACATATAAATACTGCCCTCTACAGAATGGGGGGGTCCTCGTGGTGTAATGGTTAAAGCGTTGGATTGTGGAATCGTAGTACGCGAGTTTGTGCTCCAGTCGCACTATTACGTTCACTTTCGGGCAAATACCCTTGGGAAAGGTATGAGCCCCCTTATCCTCCCAGCTATGGGTTAAATAGTACCACGACTGTTCTTCTAGGAGAATGGCTTTGGCATTAAATAACCTAAAAAGAGTTGATATGCCATTAAACAAAGAAACCATCAACAGAATGGTGATATACTAGCAATCCAAAATCAACCCAACCACTGGTGGAATATTATAAGCAAAGTCATCACTGTCCTTCCAAATTTCAATACCAAATCAGAGTTGATTGATTACACAGGATTACACTTAAGAATTGCTGTTTCCTGAAAAAACTGGAGGTCAGACCCAGGCCCACTCCTATGCCCAGTGCAATACCTGAACACACAAGCCTTGTCTGAAATGTCCTGTTCACATGTCCCAATCTACCAATCTCTTCAAGTGATGATACTCACACAGCAATTGGACAATCTATAAGAGGCACATCAACATACTCACAGCACATGCCAACAAAAATTCCTCTGGCTCTCTTCAGGTTATTCCCACATAACAGAACAAAACTGAAAAAGATGTTCACTTCTCAAAGAGCCTTGCCAGTACACAGGGAAGAGAGGGAGATGTAAAAGTTATTCCCTTTGTCCTCTACAGATATGCTGATAACTAGTCTGTGGGTGTACCAAACAACAAAGACAGCCGCCAACTGTTATTCATTGCCAAAGTGATATCAAATCTAGAATCATCTCTATTCAGCTTATATTTCAACAGCAATAAATTTAAACCAAATAGGAATACTGAAATGAAAATTTATCAGATTTTTGTATTTAATATTTGGTCCATTTCTGAAGCTCTTTGCAATGTATTTAGCAGTCTGATTTCATTACTGAATAATAAGAAATTTCATTGTTATAATACAATAAGGCATGTTCATTTCAAGTGACATTGAGTAATTGTTTGGTTTCTTTATCTAATAGCATGTCAACCTTTGTGGGTTATTTAATGCTAAAGCCATTATTGAAGAACAATAGTTGCACTATTTAACTTACAGATGAAGAATAAGAGGGTTCAAACTTTTCCCAAGGGTATTAGTCCAAAAGTGAATACAATAGCGTGACTGGAGTTCAAACTTGCTTACTACAATGTTGTAGTTGAACATGTTAGCCACTACACATAGGTACTCCTCCTATTGAGTAATAATCCATGAACAACACTACGATATTTCTCATTACTCAATAGTAGTAAGTTATATGACCAATAAATGTGTTTACCCAACCACTTTACCATGGGCAGGATGTGAGACATGGTCAATTTTGGCCAAGAGTGTAGAGTGTTTGCGAATGGACCGAGAGACCAGGATTCAATGCTTAGTCAGGTCATACCAAAGACTAAAAAAAATGGTATTTGATACCTCCTTGCTTAACTCAGCATTATAAGGTACATATCAAGGGTAAAGTGGAGCAATTCAGGGAAAGGAGCAGCACTCTCCCCAAAACCTCAGTGTAGTAGCTATTGAAAACAGAGCCTTCAGGTCACACTCAATTATGGTCACCAACTTTCCTTTTTCAAGAAAAGTTGACTTACCAAGGTGACAGAACAAAGTCTACCCTACAATTTACCCATTGCTGGAAAGGGAGAATAGATGGATTCATGCCTTTCCAAGAAGCATTAGTGCAAAGTAAGACACAAATAGCCTCATCCAGAATTTGAACTCGATTCGCTAATTCCATTTCCTAAGAGTACCGATAAATAAATACACATATAAAATCATTTGTGCTTTATATATAAGTAGATTCTTTCGGACCAGTTTCCTCACCTTTTTTCTTAATTTGTTTGGGATGTTTATCCTAAATATTGTAAAAGGGGGGAAAATATATGACACTGTTGTGATAGATAATGGTATAATGTCTCTTGTGCAACATATGGGAAGAGAGGATATGGCTATGAGGTTAGTGGCAGGGTAGCACCATTGATAGGGTCCTAGGTGTATAGATTTGTGGTAAGGTGCCAATGGGGTTGCTGAGTTTGCATGCTGGTGCAGTCAGGACTTATGTGGAGCTCTATCTGAAAATTACTCATGAAGTTGATAAAAGCCATGTTTGGGAATTGCTGGCTGTTTTAATAAGTAGTTGTTAGTCTATTCATGTGCTGTTGGAATTTGTAAATTCGGTAGTTAATGTCTGCTCGAATATGATTGGCTGTTTTGAAGTTGTGCTGTTATCCCCCATCTCTACTGTTATTTAAGTGAGACCTGCCAGGGATCTGGTCTTCCTTTTTGTTTTTTTCAGCACTCAAGCACAAGGTATTGCCTGGCTCTCTCTTTTATTGCTTTTTTTTCAGCTTATGAGCACTTGGTTATTTGCCTTCAACTTTAGACAGTTTTTCTTAAGCAAGGTGGGTTGAGTAAAAGGCCTATTAGTCACTTAGGCTAAGCCTCTTTTCCTTAGAGTTTTTTTTTGTGACTTGTTGAAACAATAAGCCTACTGTAGGCTAATTGTGGTTTTGGTATGCAGTCCCCTTGGACTCTTGCCGACTCAAGAGAAGCAGTTGGCTGGGTCAGTAGATTTGGTAAATACCTCCATAGACTCAACAGAAGAAAATTTGAGTTAAAACAGAAAGATATTAATCTCTAGGAGGAGGAAGAAGTGGTCTACTTCAAGTTCACTTCAAGAAATAGTAAACATAATTTTTAACAAGTCTACACAGGAAACCAGCGTTGTTGTCTTTACTCTAGTATGTATTTATTTATTTTCATTTTAAAGTCTGTATGTGGTATTTTAAATTTCTTTTCAGTGGTTAGGTTTATGGTAGACCTGGCTGCTTTATCCGCTTGGTCATTTCTACTAATGCCAGTATGACTTGAGATCCAACATATCTGTATATCATTGTCATTTGATAAATTCTTCAATTTACAAAGTATTCTTATCATTATTGGGGTGATCAAATTTTCTGTTTTTTAGTGATTACAACACTGATAGTGAATCTAAAAAGATGATGAATTTGTTATTTCTTGTATCTGAGATGAGGTCAAGAGCCATATTGACTGCATAAGCTTCTGCACTGAATATAGAGGTATCATTTGGGAGATGTTTCTTTTATGTATTGTAGCACATCCTGTTATTTAATCCACTTTAGATCCATCTGTGAAGATGTGCAAGTGTTTAGAATATTTCTCCTTAACTTTTTCTGATTCCTCTTGGAAAATTAATGGATGGGTTTTATTTTTGTGGAATTTACGAAGTGTTAAGATTATGTTTGGGGTCCTTATAGTCCAAGGTGGAATATCTGGTATGATTGTTTTATGGATTTAAGTCAGGTCTACTTCTGCTTCTCTAGTGATTGTTTCCATCTGGAGGCCAAAGGGTTTTATGGCTTTTTCATTCTTTTGGAATAGCTCTTTGTACTTGAGATGAAAAACTTTATGATGTGCCAGAGTTTTTGGACATGACTTTAATTTGAAGTAGTACTAGAGGGCCAGTTTGCAGCTTCTAATATTTGCAGGAACTTCATTAGCCTCTGAATATAGGCTCTCAGCTGGGGATGTTTTAAAGGCTCCAAGCACTAGCCTTAAGCCTCCATGATAGATTAGGTCGAGGGTTTTCAAGTAGTTCTTTCTAGCTGATCGGTGTATGATACTGCCATAGTCCAATTTAGATCTGATTAATGATCTATATAATAATAATAGGGTATTTCAGTCAGCTCCTCATTCTTTGTGGGCCACCACACACAGCAGCTGCAATGTTTTGTTGCATTTCATTTTTAGATATTTTAAGTGTGGAATGAAGGTCAGTTTCTTGTCGAATATTATCCCCAGAAATTTATACTCATCTACTACTGGGATCTCTACACCATCGAGTTTCAGACTGGGGTCATGATGCAATTTTTTTTTTTTGACAAAAATTGACACATTATGTTTTAGAGAACTTGAAACCATTTACTGTTGTCCATCTGCTGATATTTTTAGTCCTAGTTGCAATTTTCATTCGATTGTGTGGATATATTTTGGTTGGGAACACATGAGGTCATCCACATATAGTGACCCATCGATTCCAGGTGGCAACTCCTTGGTTATATTATTTATCTTTATATTAAACAGGGTTACAGCTAATATACTGCTCTGTGGTACACCCTCTTCCTGATTGTTTATAATAAACAACAGGTTGACCTGGTATCTGGAATCAAACAAACTTATATCCAACTCACAAATTGCAGATTCCGCAGCAAGAGAGGCACCATAGACCATCTAATAGGCCTAGAATCAAACATCAGAAAAGCCTTCATTAAAAAAGAACACCTCACAGCTATATTCTTCGACCTGGAAAAAGTCTATGATACAACATGGAAATATGGAGTAATGAAGGACTTGCATGAACTAGGTATAAAGGGTAGATTACCACAATTTATCAAGGAATTCTTATCTAATAGAAAGTTCAGAGTTCATGTTGATACCACATTTTTAAGTTATTTTTCTTATATTCTCTTCTTTTTTTAGGTTATAATATTGTTGTTATTTGAATTTAGGTTATTTTTGTTACCTAAAATTCTTTGATAAGCATAGGGAAAATATGCAAAGCTGGATTTTGTAAAATTTATTTCTCTTGAAATGAATTACTTTGTGGGAACTTGTTTTTGTTTTTAAGAAATATAGACACACTTCTCTTTCAGGTGGCAAAAGTGTTAGCATTCCTACCCCCCTTTTTGACTCCTTTATTTTTTATACATTTCTCACTCCCTTTGCCTACCCTGACTGTTACTGCTAGATATTCTAGGGCTAGGCAGAGATAAAGTCTACGAGGTAATTTAGGTAGAATTGTACTTTATATAGCGACTAGCATTTGGATAATTTTGTTAACTTTTCGTATGTAAGTCGTTGCAATTTAAAACCTGAAATCTAGCATATTTATTGTATTAAGTACATTTCTCAAAGTGCTTAGCTGAATACTGCAAAGAAGAAGGGTGCATATTATTGCTAGGCCATTGGTCCAGCATCTGTGTTACGGCCTGGACTCAGATGCATACATACTGGTTGGCTGCAAGAGCCAAAAGAGAGAATTATGAATTCTGGTGCATATACAAATGCCTCAGGGGTCCTTACTTCCCATTGGTCAATAAGGATCATGTGATCTGCCTTCACATCACATCTGTAGGGTAAGCCGTAAAAAGTGTTCAGTATGGACGTGTACCATCCTATTTTTTACCTTAACGAAGAATCCTGAATTATGGCAAGATTCAACATAGATTATAACTGAAGCATTACCTGGAACATAGCAAAAAGGATAATTTAAAAAAAAATAACTCACCTCAAATTTTTATATATACTTGTGTGCACAGGCAGGCCATAAGGGTCATACCCAGTGCTGGGAGAGTAGACCCAGGTCCCTCCAATTTGCGGTGCTTGTTCGAAACCCACAGCTTCAAAGTTGACTGTATCTGACAAATCCTCGTTGGGAATCGTTAAATGTCTCAAAACACACAGACCAGCAGCCCCACAACCGACAACAGCTACTTTTTTTATCATTCTTTTTTCAGACAGATTTGTCGTCATCATCCTGTTTAAGACTAAAGTGCTTAATGTCTCCGTTTTGCCGTGTTTTTGCGATGAATTAGAATTTGCATTTAGATTTCTACGCCAAGAAGAACTTTGACAAGTCAAGTTCAATAATAATGATTGTTTATCTTTTATGCTATTGTCTGTCAAAAAAAGCAGGTTAAGATTGCGTTGGTAAATGCCGTAAGGAAGGTGGGGGAGGAATGTGGACGCTTTTTGGACCGTAGATAACATTTATTTATCGTTTTATTTCCTGACTGCTAAAATGAATGTATTTTTTTTTTTTTTAATGTAATGTCTGTATTTTTGCAAACTTTTTTTTTTAAACAGACCAAGAATGAATTAGGCCAACTTAAGCACAGATACTTGAAAAGTAAAATTACTAGCAATTGCTTGCGAGAGAGATGAACGCACTGAAATCAATCGCTTGCTAGCAAGTGCTATTCAGATCAAAAATTGAAACAATGTTGGCGTAGTTGAATACTCCCAAAACACGATGTGAATGCTTTAAGACTATTACGCGTTAGTTTTCTCTGTTTTTTTTTTTTTTTTTTTTAAGAGTGAAAATTCAAAATAGAAATATTGCTATATTGAAAAGTGCATGTAATTTTCTATAGTTTTCTTTTTTCACTTATGTTTAGCGGTGTGGAGGGGGCGGGTTACGGCGTTGAAAAATTAAAAGCTAATAAAGTGCTCATTTTCTAGGCATAATCAAAAAGAAAACGAACAGTGGTCAAATTTTTATTTTTACGAATATGGATTATGTAACTGTTTACTTCTACACCAGTATTTGTTTTAAATGTTTTAGTCACTTACGAAAAAGTCATAATGACATTTAATTATGTAACAATTCAAAACTTATCTTTCTCGCATTATTTTTTTCTAATTATGATTAGAATATAACAAATATAAAAGCTATGTTTTCATAAGTTTTTTGTTGGGGGGGGGCACAAAAACAATCACTGACTGATAGAAAGTACTGCTAATCATACAGTGAATACGAATATGGAAAAAAATCGATTTTTTTTTTTTTTTTTTTTTTTTTTGTGAGGCTTGCTTTTACGAAAGACAAGTATGTTATTGAAGGAACGTTACTAATTATCTTTCATTTGAAATTATTTAAACTGGAGTTTTAATCACTAAAACTTTTAACGAGATAAAAATTAGTGAATGTTACAAGTGCACTTTAAAAGCTATAATTCAATTAAACTTTTGATTTTTTTTTATCTTAAACAGTATAAAAGTATTTACCGTATTTTGGTTTTTCTTAAAAAAAACTCCCCTCGGTTTTCATTAACTTTTAAACTTTCTTCAGGATGTTTACTGTTTTTCGGAGTTTTTGTTTTGTTTTTAAGATGGGTAACCAACTTCAAACTTCTGCTGAATTGAATTCAAGTATGTCACTCCTTTTTAAACCATTCATACGATTTACAAGAGACATAGCATAAACAAGATAGATAATAACAATGAAAAATTTCATTGACGTTAAATTTTTTCTACTGCAGACATTTTTGTTTATTTTTGAACGTCACTGTTATTTTTACGGTGTTCACTGAAATATTGTCTCGTTTTGAAAAATTGCACAGTATCACAGGGGAAACAAATTTTTGTTTAAAAAATTCTTTTTACAATGTTATAAGAATAAAGGAGCGTAAAAAATATAAATTATAATTTTTTTATACTCAAATGACGTAGCCGACTAAAGTCCATTACCCTCAGGTTCATTTTTTTTATAATGAGTATGGAGTTGCCGATAGGATCATTGATCAAACTGGAAGAACCAGATTACGTAGACATGTGGTTACAGTGTTTTGGAGTATAACGGTAGGAGGTTATGTTACCTCCTCGTTATATTAGAAGAAAAATTAAGGGGAAGAACGAAGATGCCGTAAGATTTCTAATTAGAAGTTTAATGAAGCTTGAGTTGAAAGGAAGCCTTTTGTGCTGGTCGTCGTAGTGACTAAGAAAACTGGTATAAAAGGGTTGAGCAGGCATTTGGCGTGTTGCCAGTAGTTGGCAGTCCTGTAGATTTTGGAGTGAGGAATAAAGGTCTCCAAAATAGATAAGCAGAATTGAAGTGACAGGTTGTCCGAGCTGGATAGGCTTCGATGTAGACGTAGCAAAAGTTGCGTTTGCTGTTTAAGGACAGGAATGATGTACTCACCCATTAATGTGTGGTCCTGGTTGCTGTAGGAGAGAGACGTGAAGGTCTCCAGAAAAGGTTGTCGAGGAATAAAGTAGCTGAATGTCTGAGCGTAATCACGCATCGCTGTAGACATAGCAAAAGTTAGAGGTGACATAAAAGTGTTCCTGTATGTGGCGGATTACATGCATCTAATTCATGTTCAACGGGGAACCCTTGGTCTAAGAGGGTAGACTCAAAGCTCCATGAATTAGATAGCTTTCCTCATGGTGTTGTGATTCTGCTGCTACGAAGGGAGCAGACAGAAAGTACGTCTGTCCTGTTCGAAATATTCTGAGGAAGAGATAGTTTGGCGGGCTTTCACCATTTTTATGTTGCCCAGAAAAATGGTCCGGGCTGAATAGGATGAGTCATCCTAATTGGGTGAAAATATGCAACGACCATAACAGTCAAATTAATTTACGCGCCAAACAAAAATACGAAGTTCTTTCTGCTACAGGAGCATACCAAGTAAGAAAAAAGAAAAAAGATTTTTGAAAATAGTAAAATAAAATGGCATACTCTTTCCTGTGCAAATTGACATGGGTAGTGACGTCACTTTAATTCCAAAGAATTTTTGGCAAGAAATGGGTCGACCAAAATTAAAAAGAAGTTATTTAAAACTCACAAAAATTGGTGGTTAATGCATTACTACCTTAGGACAGTTCGAAACCTCTTTTGAAGCTAAGAAGAAATTTAAAATCATACCTATAATAGTAGTTGATTGTTTAAAAAACCATCACCAAATCGGCACCGACATCCTAAAAATAGATAGAGCCAAGTTAATTAAATACGTGGAATCAGAACAAAAACTTGGTGTATTAAAAGGATATGAAGCCACAATTCGATTGAAAGAAAACATTTCACTCTCCTACCCTAAATCTCGTAGGATACCAATTCAGTTACTACCCTTGGTTAATAAGAAGTTAAAGAAAATGGTGAAACAAGGAATTTTGGATTTTGTACCAAAAGGGGGTAGAAATTGGACATCTCCAATCGTTGTTTTAAGAAAAGCTGATGGAGACTTAAGAATTTGTGATGATTATAAAATTGGAACCGGGTCATTGATCTAATGTGTAGAGTGTTCGCCAATGGTCCGGGAGGGAGACTTAAGAATTTGTGATGATTATAAAATTGGAACCGGGTCATTGATCTAATGTGTAGAGTGTTCGCCAATGGTCCGGGAGGGAGACTTAAGAATTTGTGATGATTATAAAATTGGAACCGGGTCATTGATCTAATGTGTAGAGTGTTCGCCAATGGTCCGGGAGGGAGACTTAAGAATTTGTGATGATTATAAAATTGGAACCGGGTCATTGATCTAATGTGTAGAGTGTTCGCCAATGGTCCGGGAGAACGGGGTTCAAACACAGGGCGAGAGATACCAAAGACTCAAAAAATGGCACTTGATGCCGCCTTGCTTAACACTCAGCATTATATGGTAAGGATCAAGGATAATGTGAAGCAATCCTTAGAATGGAGTAACGCCCTCTCCTACACCTCGGTGTAGTAGCAATTGAAAAGGGAGCCTTCGGGTCACCCTCGACTACGGTCGCCAACTTTACTTTTTTTTATAAAATTGGAGTTAATCATAAAATTTGCTCTGATACGTTTCCTTCCAAACGTAGAAACTGTTTTACATCCCTTAGCGGACACAAAATATTTTACAAAAATTGACTTAAAATCGGCTTATAACCAGATACAAATCGACAAAAAGTTTAAGGAAGTAACAATAATTAACAGCCCCCAGGGATTATTAAGTTGGACGTGTCTGCCGTTCGGGATGAAAACAGCATCATCTATACTTCAAAGAGTCATGAAAAATATACTTAGTGGGGAGGTGGAAAACGTGACATTTGTATTGGAGCCTCAAGTAAAAAAGAATTAGAACAAAAAACAGAACATGTTTTGAACAAATTAAAAAAAAACGGTATGAGTATAAACCGAGATAAATGTAATGTGATTAATTATTTGGGTTTTCAGACATCAAAACAAGGTATCTCATCAGATCCCAACTTGCTGAAGAAAATTGAGCTTGTAGTAACCCTCCCGAGCAAAAAAGAATAAGAATCTTTTGGGAGATTGGCCAATTTTTACAGTAGGTATTTGCCGAAGTATTCGGAATTAATTGAACCATCTAATGATTTGAGAAAAAAGAATAGTGAGTTTAAATAGACTCCAAAACAAGAGAGAGAGCTTTCAATAAGCTAAAAAGGCGCTAATGGAAAATCCTATTGTGAAAATTTTTGACTCCAAAAAGGAAATAACATTAATTACTGATGCCAGTGAACACTCTGTTTCTGCGATTTTGTCGCAAGATCATCCCATTATGTATCTTTCCAGAAAGTTAACCAAAGCAGAAGTTAATTATACAAATATTGAAAAGGAAGCGTTGGCGATTGGAGCACTGAAAGAGCTCGGCAGTTTTTATTAGGTCGAACATTTTTGTTAAAATCTGACCATCGACCTTTGGAGTTTACTTTTAACCCCAGAAAGGAGCTACCAAAGGTTACATCGGTAAGAATTTTGAAATGGGCGATAAAACTCATGGCATTCGATTTTGATATATATGTGAAAGGAAGCACCATCCCGCACGTCGATGCTCTATCAAGATTGACTTTTGTTAACGAGTAAAAAGAAATAAACGAAGACACAGAAAACATATTACATTGGGTTGAAACCGATGCGTTACCCGTAGAACGTCTTAAAGAAGAAACATTACAAGATCCTGTACTAAGCAGAATTTATGATAGAATAAAAAGAAATAGATGGAGTAACTGTTCGCAAGCAGAAAGACCATACAATGAAGTGAGACATAAATTGACTATAGTGGAGATTTGATAGTTCCACCAGAAAGAATGAGAAGTGAGGTAATAAAGAATGTATTCGATGATATTCATTGTTGGATTACAGCAACTCAGAAAAGATTGAAATTAGAAGCATGGTGGTCAGAATATTCGAGAGACATAGAACAGTACATAAAAAATGCCCAAAATGTATGAAGATAAAGGATTTTCAACTGAAAAACTACACATTCTTGGCTAATAGAAAAAAAACGTGGAATTGGGTTCACATGGATCATGCCTACATCAATGGGATAGGACAATTACTAATTTTAGTGGACTCATTCTCGGGATGGACTGAGATGATAGAAAAACAGAAACGATAAAACTAATTTTACGAGTAATATTCTCAAGGAATGGGGTCCCGAAAACCTTAGTATCTGATAATTCCCCTGAATTTTGTAATGTAGGTTTGAACACCAGTTAAAGGATTTTGTTTCTTACAAAAAAATCCTTCAAAGAAGAAAAAACCTACACTGTAATGGAGATAACACATGGCCGTTTAGAGCCTAGAATAAAAACTCTTTCACATACGTTGCAATTTCAAAAACCAAAAGTTGACCAAAAATAAAGGAAACTCGGGCGTCCAACAAGCGAGCAATTTATTTAGAGACAAAACAATATAAAATTTAGACAGTATATATATATATATATATATATTTAAAGAAAAGGGAAAAGTACTCACTGCTAAAAATTTTGCACTTTAGCGCTCAGCCAAAAGACTGAAACGATTAACAATAGATAATTCTTACTAAAAATGAATTGGGCCAAAAAACGAACAAAAAAATCTAGATTTACCCTAAAAGTTAGGCACTCACAAGTCAACATAAATTATACACGAGGAAGGATGCAATGAAATGAAAGAATTCGTTTAAATTTAAAAAAACAGTCTCTTACTGTGACACAGAAGTCTTTAAAATGGAACCTTTTCGACCGTAGCCTCTTCAGAAGAGCAGCAGCAGCAGCAGCAATTATATAAATGCTGAAAAAAAAAACCCAAAAAAAAACAGCAAGGACAGAATTCAACAATTTGTTCCATCCATAGAAGGTTCTTTCATCAATATTCTAGGAGTGGAGGACACCGGCTCGGATCGGTTACAGCAATTACAACTTTTTGGGTCAAGGCACAGCAATTCAGAAAATAGTAAACTTGATAGAATTCCATCAGGTTTGCATGTCAACAATAATAATAACCTCCTTTCGATAAGGAAATTAATAAAGGTTACAGCAATGAGCTTTCCTATTCAGAGGAAAATTTTATCATTCAACTTGGTTCTCTGCAGTTGACCGCAGAAAAATTCATTCACAACGATCCGTACTCCATGAGATCTTTTTCCAAGCAGTATTCTTATTTCTCGTTTCAATCTAAGAAAAAAAATGTCAGTTCCGCCAACGTCCCATATCCAACTCCTCCTGTGATGGCGAAAAATGTCCAGTCTTGAAAAAAACTCCCATCCTTCAAAAAAATAATTTCGACACCTGGTCGAGGAAAATCGGACGTACACCGTATGAAACACTACCAAATCATCCACAATCAAATGTGATTGCCGAGAGGATGGTCAGGACCGTAAAAATGGTCTTAAAAGCATTTGAACCTTACAGAGACACTATGAGGTTCAAGGTGATTTATGTTGTTGTTCGCCATCCGACTCCATTCCGGATTATTCCACACTTATCCCACGTTATCTTGCTAGTTCAACTTCTTGGGCATGAAAGCTACAAAGGAATTATATGAAAGAAGACAGGAAGAAAAGATAGGAGGCCAATATATCTTTTATATTTTGCCTCTACTTCTGGGTTCAACAACCATCCGGTCGGCAAGGAAACCTTTCCTGAATACAAATGAAATGGTTGCGGCTCCCAGTCAAACTATTAAAATGTGTCAGTTGTTGTTGGATATATATGTCCAAATTTGGTGTTCAAGGCGTTTACAACGTGCTAGACGCCTTTAGGAGACGTGTCCAAATCCGGTGTTTTCAGTTGTAACCGATAAGTCCTTTATTTGGCGCCTCAATTGCGATTCCGACGAGTCCAATATTTGGTGCTTTTAGCCGTGGGTCGCTGGCAAAAGAGACAGCTACTACTAGTGGAAAGGTTAGCCATCACGTCGTCCAGAGACGGATGCACGGCGCCCTCCACCAGTAGCAAGAAAGATCTAGGCATTGTCACTCCACTGGTCACTGCTCAAAGAGAACGAGATTCCTTCTTTTGTCGGGACGGTTCCTTTTCTTTGTGCATGCATCACCCCTCTTCGTGTCAGGGGCTTCTGGGAGTTTCTGCATATTCTTAATAATTATTTTCAATTTAATTTAGCTTTTTCTATTCCCTACAACATCATAGAAACTTACTTACCAAACCTCTTGATGAAATATATATCGAGCCCACATGCTGGGAAAGTATAAAGTCCTTCTGCTTTGATGGGAAAACAAGTAAGAACTATTACTATGTCGTTCTCGACGAGAAGATGTTGTATGAAAAAAATCAAGGAAGCTGACACAGAGGAAGTTAATTTTATTTTACAGAAGGGAAATAACACACACAACAAGGATACATACGGAGAATCGAAATGTATTAGCCCATGCCGATCAAATAGAAAATAGATTTGAAAATGTGTGCAAGGAGGAGCCCGAGGTGGACGATGGTTTGAATATTTTTGTAGGGGATCGATTGGAGGAACATATGGAAGAAAATGTAGCCGAGTCTGACACGCAGTATGATGAATCTAGCAAAGACGAAATCAGACCGCGTTCCCCTTTACGCAGGACTCCCCCACGGATATTTCAAAGAATCGACTAAGGGAATAAGGCCTCTTCGTTATAGGAAGATGTAGTAATATAACCAATGGAAATGTTTCACATTAGCATATGTGAGTATATATCCTCTACATAAGAAAACACGAGAGAAATGTTAGGAGACAGGTGGAACGATTACTACAACAACGAAGCTTAGCGAGGACCTTTGATTAGTATGCCTCTCGGCCAATGGGCTGATAAGCCTATTCAATCATATATTGAAGAAATATTGTAAGGATAACATTCCTTGCCTGCCAAATAGTTCCTCAAATGGTCGCTAGGTGGTACGATCAAAGTAGAATATAAAAGAAAGGTTTAGCAAAGTCAAACTCTCTTTCGTTCTTGATTCCGGACGCTCACCTGGCATTCGTGCCGAATAGTTTCTTTACTATGACACTTGACCTCAAGGGGCCGTTCCATCCCAGGTCTTTGTCTGCTTCGACGGGACTATGTTTAATGCTTGGTGCCTGAGGTGCTCCTCATGGGGAATACCGACGGGGTCAAGAATTTTCTTCACCGGCCACGCATGAGTTTCGATTCGTGCGCAGCCCCCTGTATAAAACGGCCTTGTGCCATACGGTGGGATGTCTGACAAATACCTTTCGCCCATGATTCCAGCCGAGTGCATACGTCCACTCCTGCCTCCTATGGCACATAATTTATCCATCCCTTTCTTTCTATCTCATACGCATGTAATTAAGTACTCTCAACTTACGCTGAAGACTTTTTCAAACTATAGGACATTTCTCCACATAACCTTTTCATGTACTTCTTTCAGTATTTCATGTCATTTCTGTATTCATTCAATTAAGTTTGCTCTGGCAATAAAATATATTGTTGTTAATTTGTTGTGAATTGTTTTACATTGTTTAGCATGAGGAAATATTAGACCGTATTACATTTCCTCTACTACAAGTGTCTGAATTGTTTTTTGCTCACTCTCAAATAGTATTAATGGGGATTTATGATACTCAGATACAACAAACATATAAAAACAAGCTTCAAGCGTTCAGTACTATAGCCCACTCACAACAAACTAGTGACCTCAACATGATAAAAAAGACACTCGCTACAATATTCTTATTACTTTGGTAAACAAGGCATTACCCATGAGATTTTCTTTGTGACAGTATTCAAAAGTATTGACACTGAAACTATATTTTCCAAAGCAGAAATGAACAATGAAAAAACAATAAATGTCTCCCTTGACATTCAACACATTACAGTGAATTTTCCACTGTTCAAACCACTTTTGACATCTTTTAATATGGTGTCACCCACATTCTCAACCCTTAAATTTGATATGAATCTTCAGTTTAGGAAAGTAGAAAAAGTCACTCAGAAATAGGTCTGGTTGGTATGGATGATGCTGCACCTAGAAAATCCTGCGTTTCACTAAAAACATTTTGTTCAAAAAGCATTTATGTGACACTATTATATGAGCTTAGCTCTATGTATGTGCGTGCGTTTGGGTTGGCCATGGGTATGCATATGCGCATGTGAGTGTCCATATAGGAGTCTGGAAATACGAATGCTTGTCTCTCCATATATACAGAAAAAAAAACACAGGACAGTAAGAAAAAGAAGGAATCACCCGCCGGAATTGAGTAAGAGACTGGCGCAAGAGGACAGAGACGCGGAGAAGCTAGCCAGTTAGAAGACATCTGCCAGTCAGAGAAGAGATTCCAACGGAGCAGTCAGAGAAGGAACTCGAATTGGCCAGTCAGGCGAAGAAGTCAGTCGGCTACAAAACTACATACAGAAATGGGCTGAGAAGAATACAGAAGAGACCAGAGATAGACATGCAGATAGGCTGAGAAGTTTACTTTTTTAGTTAAGGGATTTAGTTAAAAAAAAAAAAAAAAAAAAAAAAAAAAAAAAGATAACACAAGCTTCTGCTCTTCAAGAACATTGATTCAAAATTTTGTGTTTTCGCCTTGTTTCTTTCTTTGTGGAATCATCCTGTACACACATTTCAACTCAATTTGCAGAGAAAGCCAACACAACAAAAGGGTCCGACGATTTTGCAGTGGGAAGTGCATGCCCCGGACATTGTATATTGTCTCACTGAGATTAACTTCAAATTTTTTTGTAAATTGGCACTGACTTATCTAGATGAAGATATGTAGCCATAATCACCTTATTATATAAGTTGTTCATCTTTATTTAAATTTCAATTTCTAAAATAGAAAAATTTAAATCCCCATTCATTATACTTATTCTGTAGTAATTATTTTATCAATAACCTTACTTCAGATAAAATAGTTTGCAGGATTTATTAGTAGCCCTCAAGTCTAATTGTATTATGGCTGATTCACATTATGTGATTCAGCAGTTTTTAAACATATAAGATAATAGACGTATACAAATATATATGATTAAATGGTTAGGCTTAAACCTGTTCTCTTTATTTTCAACTTTGCTCTGTCAGACAAGGTATGTATATAGATAGAAATCAAATATCCAATAACTAAAATAGTTAAGCAAGGATCAGCATTGGAATGTACAGATGTATCATAATACCAATTTCAATATTACCATGACCAATATCCCTTGAGCCCAGTCGGCTGGGGCTTTAAGATATGCTGACTGCATCTTTACTGCCGGGTAAGACCTCACTCTTGTGGGGGTTGTATGTAGTTTGGTTATTTCAGTAGATGTGCGTCCGTAATTTACGGGTATTGCTCTCTAAATTATTCCCACCACAAATACAACACAAAACTTTACAATCGCGTGAAAGAAATGGAATAGAACACAACGAACATTAAACAACAAACAATTTAATATGCATATAACAGAATATGAAAACAAATAAAATACATGATGTGTAAATAGCCTTTTGGAAAATAAAGTTTGGCAAGCAGAAAATAAATTTGTTTAAAGATGTGTGTATGTTAACGGAGTCCGTAAATAAGTCGTTCTTACTTACATTAAGTTCATGTCTTGTTTTATGATTGTGGCGACAGCGTGTCGCGTTGATGAAAGAAAGTTTGTCGGGTTTTTCTTTGGAACGTGATTTGCGGCCATCTGAAGTTAGGTCATGAACTTTAGTTGAGGAAGGAAAGGAATTTGCCGGACATAGTATCGGCTACTGCTTTACTGGCTAAGTGGCTTGTCTCGTCTGTGTGTAAGTTTGTGTTTAAGTCTGTGTGTAAGTCTGTGTGAATGGCTCCATAACTCTGTGTTATTTATATCCTACAGGTGGATCAAAGAATCGTCCCAAAATTTTGGCGCGTAGACATTTATTGACCAATCAGATTTGTATTTTACTATTTAATTTTGGAGCCTAAATATTTTCTGTTAATTGACTTCTGATCCTATTTTTCTAGAATGTTCTATTCTATGTTTTTAGTTGATTGGTTGAAAAATATATAAAAATGTAACTTAAATGCTAATACGGTTTTGATCCTAAATTTCTAGAATGTTCTTAAGTATGTTTTTATTGCTTATTTTAAGACAAGAAAAAATGTGTATCCCATACTCTCAACCTCAAGGTGTATCCTCGATATTACACTAAACTGCATCTGATGGTGAGGTTTCAGTCCTAGAGCTTCGTGGAATATAGAATACTTCTTTATTGCAATTACTCCCAGGTCCACACTGACCCGGATTGGTAGTACCTGTTAGGTTCCTATATATGAATCAAATAGAACTATTTGATATACTTGAAACCATTTAACTTAGTGCAAACAAATGATTAAATTGAAGTATTTGTATTTGATAACAATGCTTAAAACCATTTAAATCTGGCAAATAGAACAATTAGTGTTAGAAAGCAATACTTGAGACCATCTAACTGTGTGCAAACACTAAATAGCAATACTTTGAAACCATTTAACTGTGTGTTTACAAATGAGCCCGGGATCATTTAAAAGATAATGTTACCAACAAACTATTTACTTGCAAATCATATAGATAATATATATGAATAAACAGGTTTGGCATCAAATAGATAAATAGAATTGATATGGCCTATAACTAAATAACCAAACCAATACTTCTTTGGGGGGATCATATATATTTACTGTGATAAATTATTTGGATATAATGTCCAATAATATGGTTGAGAAATATGACTGAAAAGTGAACACCATGTTGTTGAAATTAACAATTTATTCATATAACATTTAACCGACACGGTTTCACCAGATACCATAAAATTGTTTTGTTTTGTTGTTGGAATAGGTTTAAATGATAGGGAATTTGTGGATGTAAAGTGTCAAGGAAATCAATTCTGATCACCACTTGTTCAGGAGTTTTAAGTAAGCATTTTCTCATAGAGAAATTGAGATTTTTGTGTTTGAAGTATGGATCCTATTCATGTGTTGTTATTATATGAATGAGTCAATAAATGAAACTAAGCAGGAATAGTTCTTCAGAAAACAGAAAACTAACACCCAAACTACCATAAAATTTCAGGTTTTATGTACGTTACATTTCATGATAAATATCGTATTATATAGTTGGTGATTCATTAACAATACTATTGTTGCGTAATAGACGGTAAGATCTATTTTCGACGTGTAGCATTTAAACTAGGTCCTGAGCCGTTAAACTAGTGGAAAAATACAAGAGTCAATGAGTTTGATGGGACAGCTGTCGTCAATCTGAGTCCAAAGCTCACGTTAGCTGGTTTAAGTTAGGTGGCCAAAACAGTTTCAGAGTTAGAATAAGTTAGTCGGTGAGAAACGCCTAGTAGGGGGTTTATGGGGAACAGAATGTTTGTTAATTTAAGGACGGAAGGAAGAAAGAGACAAAGATACCTTTTAAATTTCAACTTTATTTTTGGGTTTCATACGGCTTCTCTGTAGCGGTGAAATGTTATCCATGCTCATTAGAGAAACGGTCGCATGTCCAAACAAGGTGTTGAAATGTACTAGTCATTTTCGGTAGGTGGTAAGTTTAGAGTCAGCATTTTTTGTAGTAGATGATAAATCCATTGGGTGTTTTTAATATAGGCTGCTGCTAGAGGAGACATGGTCTTACGCTAAGCACGAGACTAGGGTAGACACGTGCGCTGCCTACTAGCAGCCGGGGGAAAGAAGGTCCGCTTTGTATCAAAGGTAAAGCTGAAATGAGCACTGGTTTCTTTCTAGCACCGGTAAGTGTCTTTCATGCATGCACACTTCCTGACAGGGGCACCTGGGAACCGCTACCTTTTGATTTTTTTTTAGTCTAGGAGAAGGAAAACTCTGAATTCAAACCTGTTAAACTACGCTTAAAAATTGACCTTGTGTCATATCCTGCCCGAGCGGAGGGGTAGGTAAATAGTACCTTTTGATTTTTTTTTTTTTTTCTGACAGGTTGAAATCTCAATCTTGTTCTGTACTTCCCTGTTTAGGCTTAGCAGGTATTGAAGAGAAAAATCATCTGTAAATAAAGGTAATATGTACAAATGAAATTGTGGTCACCTAGTTATTCTTTATCAATGTATAAGAACAAGAATGGTAGCATGAAGGAGACACCAGGGTGACAAGATGCAACTAGAGAAGTGAAGAAATGCGAATTGACTGATCGAATTTATATGAGATGATAGTCTGAAGGCATTTGACCTAATGAGTAGAGTATTCACCAATGGTCCGGGAGACCGGGGTTCAATCCCTCGTCGAGTGATACCAAAGACTCAAAAAATGGTACTTGATACCGCCTTGTTTAACTCTCAGCATTATAAGGTAAGGATCAAGGGTAAAGTGGAGCAATCCAAGGAATGGAGTAGGTCCCTCTCGTACACCTTGGCGCGGTAGCTATTGAAAAGGTATAAAAATTTATTTTAAAAAAAATCAAGCTGACCACGTGCGGCACTTAATTTGGCCTGAGTGGAAAAGGGAGAAGTAATCCTAGACAATATGGCACCAAAAAGTTACTCCTCTTTTTGTCGAGAACTACTATTTGCACTTTAGCAGTCAGAGATCCATTTTCTCTCGTGAATCAATGTCCCCGCCAAGCGATTCGGTCACACACTGACCAATCAGAGGCAGAGCGCGTTGATTCCTTCTTCATCTCAAGAATATTTTCTTCTAGCCTTTTTTTGATGTCGACCGACAGTCAAAGAGCACCCAGCTAGCAGCAAAGAAAGATCTCTCTCTCGTACTCTCATACGGACATTCCACTTGGAAGATCTTCACTGAAGAGCACGCTGCTACTATCTACAAACTCAAGAACCAACATACTAACCGGCGACACCAAAAAGAACCTTTTCTCACTCTGACTCGTTTACTTCTGCTATGATAACAAACCTTTCGTTGTTGTGTTTTCAAAGAAGTTTCGTTATCTATTTGTATTGTAAATTAATTTATAGTGTTATGGAAACTAACCATTAAACACTAAAGCGCCCTCAGTAGGAATTCGAGAACCGAACTGTGAAGGCACAAAAAACTTAAGCCAGCGGATGGGTTTCGTCACTCGCTTCAAGAATTGCTGGTAAAGATTTTAGACAGGCTGAAGCTTCCCAAGAAATAAAAGTAAAATTAAATGAAAGTCGACAACTGAAATTCTACCATGTTAAACAACTGAAAGAAAATTCAACTGAGAATTCTGCTGAAAAGAACTTTAAAGAAGACACGAAATTTAATGAACTCGGAAACGTTTCTACAAAACAAAACAAAAAAGAAAAGAAAAATACTCAAATTCAAAGAACTCTGTTTCCCAGACACTCTCTCTGATAAGTTCCAGCAAATTGTACTTAAAATTTGCTACACTTTATCTTTTCTATTCCTTTCCTTCTTGTTTTTTTTTTTTTTTTTTTTTTTTTGTATAAAATTCCTTTTTAAAAACTTTATTGTCTGTGTTATCTTTTCGAATCAGAATCCGAATTAGAAAACTGCGGAACTTATAGTTTAAACTTACTGTTTGAATTTACAGTTTAATATTGAACACTAAAACCCCTAAAAACATTACTCAGTTAAATACTAAACTTAGCTTTAGTGTCACTCACATTCCTACAAATTTTATTTCTCAAAATCTTTTTAAAGGAAGCCTTCGGGTCACCCTCGACTAAGGTCGCCAAATTTATGAAAGATGTGGTAAAGTGGTCCACCGAATGAGGCGATTGTCTCCCTTGTCCTGATGCTTGTGTACGGTCGAGCATTGTCAGGCAAGTGGACATTATCGATTGGCAAGATCTAGTGCCTTCAGATTATCATCTCTTTGGCTCCATGAAAAAGGGTTTAAGAGGCAAATATTACGCAAGTGTCAAAGAAGCGAAAACTGCGGTAGAATTTTACAAGGCAGCGATACATGCTCTCATTCGAAAGTGGGACATTACTATTGAGAGAAATGGTGACTATGTTGAGAAGTAGGGATGTGATCCACTGAGGACCAGCTTCATTTTGATGTATAATACATGTTCCTGTGTCAGTAATTATTTCTGTACTAAAGAAAAACGTATTTGACTCAACCTTGTATTAATAAAATGGGCGATTGTTGGATAGAGGGCCATATGCAACTCTATAAAATATAACTAAACATTATTATTGATGAGTTATATATTTTGTGATTCATTAATAATACTAAAAGATATACCTGAAGATTTTTTATGGAAGAAGAAAATATTGTAGTCTTTTTAATCAATTTAATCAAATCTATTTAATTTCTTTTTTTATTGATATTTTATTTTGTTTTGATATTAATTTGGCTAAAAATGAAGATATATTTCCTAAAAAATCAGATCCTTTTATCGTTTGCTATTGTGAAATTAGAGCAGATTTTAAACATTGGTATTTTGATTTATTTTGTACTTTTTCATTATGTTAGATTTTATGTCTACTACTTCTGTTTTTCACCAATGGCTTGGGAGACCAGGGTTCAATCCCAGGTCAAATCATACCAAAGACTCAAAAAAATGGTACTTGATACCTCTTTGCTTATCACTCAGCATTAGAAGATACATATGTAAAGTGGAGTAATCCAGGGAAAGGAGTGGCACCCTCCCTTACACTTTGGTGTTGTAGCAATTGAAAAGGGAGCCTTTGGGTTGCCCTCAACTATGGTCACCAATTCTGTTTGCTTTTTTTTAATTCATAGCATCTTATGAAGCTGTATGGTTGATACATGTTACAATGATTCAGCTATAAGAATAAATTGTTAATTTCAACATCTTGGTTTTCATTTTTCAATCATACTTCTTAATCACAACCACTTTTTGTCCCTACCCACAAATAAAATGTTGGGTTCCATATTAAATGTGATCCCATGTTGCATTTGGTAGTTAAGTATCACCACTTGTCGTATTTAGTTTTTTATTGCAGAAAATGATTAAAACTAAGTGGGAAAATGGCAGAATAGTAGTAAAGTCAGTCATCAGGGATAAGAAATGCTTATACTTTGCTTAAATATATCAAGTTCTAATGCAGTCACTGCTAATATACAACAATGATTGTCATTTCATTGTTTCTTCCAACAATTTTCAATCCATTTTTATAGTAAAATCATTTCCAATGCATTTTTATAGTAAAATCTTTAGCAATACATGTATAATCGAGAAGAATTAGTATGCATGAATATGAGACACAGCAGAAGGTTTTAACATAAAAAATCTGGTTTCCTATGGGGAAAAGAAAGGGTTCTCATCAAGAGAGGGTCTCTAGCAATAAGCAACAAATAGCAGAAAACAATGTTGTTGCAAGCTGTAACTATACTGAATTTAAATTTCCAAACTAAAAAAGAATTAATCAGACATTGCCAATTAGGTTTATAGGCAGTTTTTTTTTAACTGGAAATGTTAAATCATTATATATTTTTATTGTTAAAACCTATAATCAAGACAAAAACAAAAACGTTTATATCAATAAATCTCTTAAATGTCTCTCATACAAATGAAAAAAATAATTCTCTGCAAAATTCCATAAATTGTTTTTGCAACAGAACAACATTAACTTCATAGTATAAAACCATAATAGGTGGATCTTTTTTCTGTTTGGTGAATTTATTTTGTATAGTAACAATTTAATGTTTGTAACCATTTGCAGTAAATGTTTAATTGACAACAAAGATTATAACACAACCAACTGTAATTAGTTTTGACACCTTAAATCTAAAAGAATAAAAAATAACTGCTTTTTTTAAAATGTTCAAAGCTTATGTTTAAAAATATCCAAACTAATCCATTTCATTGTTAAGTAGGTTTTTTACTAATTTAAATTAAATTATGTCACAAGGTGACAAATATAATACATCCAATGAGAATTGAACTTGCTAGTCAGCCTATGCATTTGTTTATTTAGCTGTTTATGTGTTAACCCATATCTGTCCTTCCTGTTTCAAAGTGATTTGAATATGGTTTACTTTAATTGGAGATGTTCTATCCACACACACACACACACACACACACACACACACACACTTACTTATATATATATATATATATATATATATATATATGTATATATATATATATATAATCAAGTAGAATACCACGTCATTATAAGATTTTTATTAGAGTAATACACTAGAAATACTTTTAATGAATAAAGCAATTCCCGGCCCAATTTGTAACTGAATGATGATTTTGTAGGGTCAGCATTCTCATTGGAAATCATTGATATGATGTAAATAAATATGAAATGGTAATTAGAATTCATCAATCCTTCTGAAATAAAAGTATCAATACCATTATGGACTGCTTTTATAATAGGAACCTAAGATATTCACTGGGCATCTAATTGTTATCATTTACAAATTGAATAGAAATTGCTTTATTCACCTGAACTATTTTAACATTATTGTACTAACAAAAATCAGATGATTGTTACAGAGACAAAGGGTTCTTTTTCTTTTGAAGATCTATTTACAACACCAGACTGATTCAGATGAAATCAAAATATTTAATCACCTTTCTAGTAAATAGCAACACCTGCAAAAAAGGTTTAAAAGAAATTGGTGATTAAAGGTGTTAGAAAATGAGAACATATCAAGCCATTCTCAAGTCTTTGTCCATCCATTTACAAACTCAGACAAACAACAGTTTAGCCGAGTAGCCATTGAAATGGCCAAATCTTTTAGGCCAAGTGGGCAGCTGCTGTCCATCTACATGGAATTAATGTCAGGCCAAACAAATCACTCATCATCTATTTTGGAAATAGCTGGCATCTTTTCCAAAGTAGGATTAGATCGACTGTTGTCTTAGCTTGATTACTGAACTTGCTTTACCAGTTCTGATATTCAAAGGCAGAATGAAAAAATTTGCAACTGTTTTTAGAATTGCAGTCAGCTAGTTGATGTGTAGCTAAGTAATGGGGAAAGGAAGTGCACTTAGCATAACAGTTATTATCACAGGAAATGGAATCAGCAACTTGAGTTCAAATCCTGGACAAGGTTGTTTGCATTTTCACTTCATGATAATGCTTTTGGGAAAGGGATGAATGCATCTGCTCTCCTCCCGGTATGGGTAAATAGTAGGGCAGACCGAGTTCTTTAGCCTTGGTTAGGAAACCAATTTAAGAGAAAAAAAACTCTGAATTCAAACCAGCTTTACTCTGCCAAAGAATTGACTTTGTGTTATATCCTACCTGTTAATCCTCACTAGTTGCACTCCTCAGACACTTTCTGGTAGGAAGGGGCAGTGTCACGCAGAAGCTCAATGGAAGCCATACAATTGTCACCACACTATGAATGAGGTAGTCAAATAAATTCCTTCTCCCAATATACTTCTTGTTGGAGTTTCTTCATTTGCATTTACATTAGTAGCAGAATAAAATGGTTTCCAAATTCATTTTCCTAGCTGCTTTAAACTCAGAGAAGTATGATACTTGGAAGAAAGAGATACAAGTTTGGGAACTTGCTCCTAAACTAGAATTAACTTGACTAGCTCCCACTGTACTTTTTATCCCAGGAAGGAAAAGCCAGGGAGCTCATATTAGAATGCTGGTAATGACATAGAAAAGTTATTAAAAAAACTCAACATACTTTTCTTGGAAAATGTTAACCATTTGACCTTTATGGCATATAAGACTTTAAAAAATTACCAAAGACAGAGTAATGCATCAGTCAATTATTTCCTTATAAACTTTTGGCATCTTGTTATGAAATTAAAGGACCACTAGATACTTTTGCCTGAGCCAGTACTCACATACAGAGCATTTAAGAATGGTAATCTCACTTTGGAGAATGACAGGCTGGTCAAGGCCACTGTTGGCATACTGACTCAGTCTGCCATGTCTAGACGACTTAAAAAATTATTCACCAACAGAATTCTGATGCTTTGTCATTCAACCCTCAACTAGTCTAAGTGAAGAATGAAAGAATGTTGCATACACTGAAAATAATCAGATGAACTCTTGAAGGATATTTTATGGTTAATCTTCCAATCAACACCTTTGTTTTTCTAGTCAGTAAGGTAGTGAAGATTGTAGCAGGATGTGATGTAACAAAAATTTAACATGTTCCACTGACAAAACTTAAGCTTTCCAGGACCTGAAGGCAATAACACTAAATGCTTCACATGTGGATGCAAGTTCCACTGGGCTTACAACTGTCCTTATGCTGAGGGTACCAAAAATAAGCAGAAAGATGAGGAAAAGGAAAACTACCTATCCACAGCTAACATTGCACTGATGAGTCAGTAAAACCAGTAAGACAGTGGTTACACTCTTTTAAGATAAACACTTGGCTCAGCCATCCTGAATAGTGGTGCTTCTGAGATTCTTTATCGAATTAAATGGTATGAGTGCTTTCTGGAAATCATTATAGAAAAATGGAGCCAAACTATAAAAGTTTGAGATGGAGAGAGGACTTTTAAGTTTGATGATGGAAACAAACTTAAACCACTCAGTTCAGCCACTTTACCATGTGTCATTGCTGGCATTGAAGTCAGTATCATTACAGATGTTGTTAACTCAGATGTACCGCTTTTATTAAGCAAAGATACTATGAAAAGAGCCAAGATATGCTTTAACTTTGAGAACAACAGTGTTATTATGTTAAGAAGAAAAGTTCCTTTGAAGTGTACTTCATCTGGTCTCTATCACATCCCCATTACCAGACAGAGATAATTTTAATAAAATATTTTCTATTAAAGAAATTTCAACTAAAAATAGATCAGAAAAAGTTACAACCAAATTACATATTCAACTATCCTAGCATCCAAAAGCTATGTGATCTAGGATAGTAAGAATAAAATATTCCAAATTCTTAAAAATTTTACAAGAATTTCCAAGTTCCTGTGAAATATGCATTATATGCAAAAGGAGTGAACCTAGAACATTGTTGGATTCTCATTAGGATCATATTTCAATGAAAGCATTGCTATTGATATCAAAGAAATCATTGACAACTGACCAACCATTGTATAAGATACAGTTTTGAAGTCAGGATTTCTAGTAAAGAAATTTCTGGCATCATTTATATCATTTTCAAGCACTGGATTGTGTATTTTGGAACTCCAAGATTTATCCTCACTAACAAGAGCAGGGAATTTAATAACCAGTTATTTAAAGATATGGCACAAAACTTGAATATTGTAGTAAGTAGCACAGCTGCAAAAAGTCCATAGAGTAATGGGTTGAATGAACCACACATTGGGATATTGAGAGAAATGGTAAAGAAAACTAATCATAGTTTTGTGGTAACACTTACATGGGTCATAAGTGCCAAGAATACACTTCACAATTTTCATGATTACAGTCCCAACCAACTTGTTTTTGGCAGGAATTCCAACCTGCTTTCTCTCTTAAATGACAAACTTCCTGCATTAGATGTTTCCACCAGTGAAGTTAAACTAAATATGCTGTCAGGAAACAGTTCATAGCATGTGAATCCTCAAAAAACTAAGATGTGCATTTTGTCATCAAATTAGTACAAGCATAACACAATCCTACAAAAATAGAGATGTTGTTCTTGGCTCAAGAATTGTCATAGGGTGAGAGCATAAGCAGGTGCTTGTCAAACATGGTTGTACATGTGTAAGAGTACATCTCATTTAGTACCCCTACTCTGAGATTTATCAAAGTTCTTCTGAGGATTGCAAAATTGAACCTAATGCAGAAAAGGTCAGACGAATCTCCAAAAGTACAAATTTTGAAGATAAAGATAAAGTTATAGAAGAAGATTTAGAAACCCCAAGCAACAATGTTTATAGACCACCAAAACAAAACTACACTCAAAAGATAATTGAGCTTCCCGAACGAGGACAAACCCTTAAATGCAAGCTTGCCAATGACAGATTCAAAATGGAGAAAATGAATATCATAAGGAGGGCTGGTAAAGCAACAAGCAAGAACAGGTATTTGATGAATGAGGTAATGGAACCAGGTGAAACTTTTTGGCTGGATTTTGAGCTTGGAGTATCAGAGTGGCAAGTGAGGTTGAGAAAACTGAATATGAACACACTTCTTATGATTAGGAAAATATAATGGTTTCCTCCTAAAAGTGGTTTCCTCCTGAAAGTGGCAAAAAAGAGGGAACTCCAAAGCTTGGTTAAAAATAAAGTGTACATTCAAAGTCAACACAAAATTCCCTCCAGATGGATATATACTAATAAAAGTTCCTAAGCAAACAAACCTGTAACGTAGACTTATTGCAAGAGGCTTTTTAGGACAGAGACGCTCGCAACATAAGGAATCATTCTCTCATATTCTCTAAAGAGGGTTTACACATAGCTTTGGCAATAATGGCGGCTAACTATTGGATGTATAAATCAATGGACTTAAAGACAGCCTTCCTGCAGAGCAAGTGGTTAGACTAATTGGTTTATGTGGATCCTCCGAAAAAGGCCAATGTATCGCAAGGTTATACTCGGAAACTCTCAAAATGTGTACATGGCTTGACTAATGCTTCTAGATCCTGGTACTTAACACTCAGAGAGAAATTAATGAAACCAGGAGCTGTAGCTTCAAAATATGATCAGGCAATATTTACATGGTATTTTGGAAACAGAGAGCAGAGTATAATTGCTACTCATGTTGATGATTTTTGTTTTGCACCCTTCAGAGATTTTTCAGACCAGATTAATAAACAGGATTCTTCAAGTATTTGCAGTTAAATCTGAAGAAATTGCTAAGTTCCAATACATAAGGTTTCGCATAAAAAAGTATGGTGAGAATATGTAAAGAAATTAAAACATACTCTAGTAGAAGATGGCAGAAACCTGAAAGATGCAATATCTACAACAGGAATTATTGAAACCAGGCAAATTATTGACCAACTTAACTGGCTAGCCACCCAAACCAGACCTGATCTAACTTAGTGGATTAGTTTCCATATTATAACAAGAAAATGCATGAAACAAGCTAAGAGGGTAAGAAAGAAAGCAAAAAAAATGAAGAAAAATCCTTGGTAGATATTACAGTCTCAGGAAACTTTGAGCATTTAAAATTCATCGCATATAGTAATGCTTCTTTTGCTAACTTAACAGATGGGGGATCCCAAGGAGGCTATGTACTCTTTTGGGTAGGAAGTAAGAATGAATATATGCCCATTGCTTGGCAATCCAAGTGTTGTAGAAGAGTTGTCAATAGCATATTAGCTGCTAAAACATTAGCCATGGTTGACATGTTAGAAGCCTGCCTATTTTACAGACAACTATTATTGGAACTACTGCAGCAAAAAGATAAAACTGAGAACATTAAAATCATATGCAAAACAGACAATTCCTGTCTGTATGATTCATTAACTCAAATTTTGGATAAGAGGCTTTGTTTTGAGATGGCCATTTTAAGAGAAATGATAGACAAAAAAGAAATTGCAGAGATATCTTGGTTACTAATTGATGCACAAATTGCTGACTCCTTAACAAAGAAAGGAGTACCATCATTTAAAATCCTTTTTTTTTTATCAGAGCCCAAGGAGTCCTCAATTTAATGAATTCTCTTTCTTAAATTTTCTTTTTCAGAAAAGCACATGATACTCATCTGAAAGGAAAAAAAAGAGGAAGAATTCGTAATTTTCATGATTTGCACCTCTTAGACATTCTCCTGTAGGAACAATCTTATTTAGAAGTTCAGTTGGTTGGTTGTTTTGTTTTATGGTGTATCAACCATTTTCAGGTCATTTAATGCCAAATCAAGTCATTTTGATGAAAGTTTGTTTGTTTCAAGGTCTTCATATCTTCGAATATTTATTCATGGAGTACAGTAATTTTCAGATACTCATTTATTTTTACATTCTTTGGTATTGTTTATATTAATTTGTTAGGTCTTTAAATTTTTACAAATAGGCACACTGCTAACTGTAGCCCCTCCAGAGGAGTAAGAGCCTTCCCACCTTAAAAAAGGGGGGGTCCTAGATATGATACTAAATTGCATCTGATAATAAGACCTTTACTCCCAGATTCACTCTGACTTATAGTAGTAGTACCTGTTAGGGTCTCATCTATGGATCAAATAGATCTGTTAAAAAATGAATCATATTTGATAGGACAATGTACAAAAAAAACTCTTAAGAAACAGCAGCACAAAAATGTAAATTTGAATTTACTATGAATGTGATTCTCTAACCTCTAGACATAAAATAACCCCAGAGAAGTTGAAATCAATCAAATTTATCTTAGGCATTTCTGGAAGGACAAGACAACCCATGATAGAATGTTCATAATTATTTTATGTGAGAGTTTTGCATTATAGGAAAGTGATATTATTTATATTATCATTCTCACCTTGAATTTGCTTGCCCAGTCAGCTGGGGCTGTAGAATACACCAACTGCACCTCTGAAGACCCCCCCCTCCAATGAGTGTCCTGGATATGACACTAAATGATTTGATGATGAGACTCTAGTGGTGTTGGAGCTTTGGGGAATGTGCAGCACCACTTCACTGCCATTGCTCCCAGATCCACTCTGGCCTGCAATGGTATCACCTGATAGGGCCCTAAATATGGGTTAAATAGAACTAACTGCATACTTATGCTAAACTGAACTGTTTGAATTAGAACTGTTTGACTAAACTGAATTGCTTGAAATAGAAATGTTTTTGACAAATAAACTGTGTACTTACATTTAAATTGCATGCTTATGCTAAACTGAATTGTTTGAAATGGAACTGTTTTTGACATTGAAACTGTACTTACACTAAACTGAATTGTTATATATATAGAACTGTTTTGACATTTAACTGAGTGTAAAGAAAATCTGTACTAATACTAAACTGAATAAGCTGAATTAGAACTGTTTGACTAAACTGAATAGCTTGAAATAGAATCTTTTTTGACAATTAAACTATGTACTTATGCTAAACTGAATTGTTTGAAATAAAACTGACTATTTGGATAAAAATGAATTTGGCATTAAATAACCTACAAAAGTTGATATGCCATAACCAACCAACCAACATTAAATTTGCACAAAAAATTTTTTTTACCATTACAAACAGCAAATTATTTAAAGAGTTCTGTTCACAATAATAGCAAATGTAGTTATATTTGATCAGCTTAGCTAATCTGATTATAAGTCTTTTAAATATTAACCTAAAGTTTTTCTGAGTTCCCGTTTTCTATTTACAAGCAAGTGCCAAACACATATTTCATTGTTTGATTTCATGCAAGTTATTTGCCAGGTTTCCACCACTGTCTCATAAATGTTTGCATCTACCAAGTATACATGAATGGTGTCCTTATCTTGGTTGTTATGCTAGTACCAACTACAATTGATACTTGAAAAAAAATCAGCTGAAACATTATGAATATAACAACCCAAACAGGAATACAATTTAGTACTACAAAAGGCACCGGAAGAAGGTTGGAAAGTACAACCAAAACATTATGACTCTAATAACCAAAGCAGCAATACAAGGAAGTTGACTACAACACGGACTTTAAGAAGGTTGGAAACTGAAACATTGTGTCTATAACAAACAAGAAAGGAATAATAATGGTTGATTACAACAAATAACTGAAGAAGACCAAAGAGTACCAACTGAAACATTATGACTCTTACAATCAAGATAGGGACACTAGGTGGTTGGCATTAACAGGCACCTGGAGAGGCTGTAGGGTACAATGGCTGAAATATTGTGACCATAAGAACAAAAATAGAAACACTAACCTAAGTGTTTTGTGCATAATTTTATTCATCAAATGTCCATCTGTACAATTAAGATTCCACCATTTTTTACTTGATTTTGACCTGACTTTCTGGAAATACATTTAGATAAAGATCAATTAAGTCAGAAAAACTCATTTGTCCCAGGAAAACCAGATCACATTTAGATATTATCGATTGATTGATTGATTGATTGATTGATTTAACTGGAAATGTCAACATGTCTAGAGTTATTTCATGTCTAGAGGCTAAGGAATCTTGTTCATTATATTTTCTTAAGAATTTTTTGCACATAGATGATACTAAGTTTTCCTATCTAATACAAATTTGCACACAATTGTATTGTTTCAAGTATTCCAGTTGAATACTAATAATTTCTATTTGATTATAATCATTTGTTTGCTCACAAATATATAGTTTCAAGTAACTAATAATAATGATACTTAGTAAACAATTATAGCTTCAAGTAGCAATTATTAATACAAATAACTTATAATAATATAGCATCAATTATTTCTCTCTAATACTAATAATTTCTATTTGACCAATAGATAGGACACTGAGAAGTACTAACACTACTGGTCAGAGTGGACCTGGGAGTAATGACAATGAAGGAGTTCACACTTCTCAGATCTCCAGAACTGGAGCCTCACCATCAGAAGCAGTTTAGTGTCATATCTTTTTGGAAGGGGACTTCCTCCTCTGCAGAAGATACAGTCAGCATATTCTAAATCCCACTGACAGTGTTTCATATCTAATGCTAATAATTCATACATAATTATATGGTTTAAAATAACTATTCCTATTTGATATATCCAGCCTAGTTGGCTGGAGCTGTAGAATACACCTACTGCAGAGGGGTAAGCCCTCTCCCCACCAATGTGTGTCCTGTATATGACACTAAATAATCGGATAGTGAGGCTCCAGTTATGCTAGCACTTTGGGAAGTGTGGAGTATTGCTCCCAGGTATACTCTGGCCTGGAGTGGTAGCACCTGATAGGGTCCTATTTATGGGTCAAATAGAAATTGACATTTAAACTTAGTGCAAACAATTGATTTATGCTTAATTGAATTGCTTGAAATAGAACTGTTTGATCATTTAACTGTTTGTAAACAAATGACAAATGTTTGATTGAATTGTTAATGACACACAGCAATATTGGAACCATCTAACTTGGTTGACTTATGCTAAATTGAATTGTTAGAAATATAACTGTTTGATCGCTTAACTCTGTGTATTGACAAAAATGTGTTTACAAATCATATATTTAATATATATGTCAAACAGGATTTGGCATTAAATAACCAACAATGGTTGATATGCTATAAAACGAAATGAAACCAAACCAATCCTATTTGATAATTATTTGTTTGTATATAATTATATTGTTTCAAGTATTCTTATCCAATACTTATAATTTTTTAACAGAACTATTTGACCCATAGTTTGGACCATAACAAGTACTACCACTCCCAGTCAATGTGGATGTTAAAGTAATAGCAATGAAAGGGTACTCATATTTCCCAGATCTCAAATGCAGTTTACTATCATACCCAGAATTTCCCCCTTTTTTTTTTTTGAGGGGGTGAGGGCATGCCCCTCTGAAGAGAATACAGTCCACATATTCTAAGCCCCTCTGACAAGGCAAAAAATATTATCTTTACTTTGGCTATTCTAATTCCATCAATGAAATTAAACAATTTTATCTGTGTTAACATGAATACATCAGATTTGCATGATTTTTGTTTGTTTTGGGATAATCCTTTTTCTTTTCTTCTTTTAAACTCCAGATTTGAATTTTTATAATTAATTAAGTTTTAGGTAGCTCTTAATTTAATGACATGTATTTTCAAGAGTTAAGCTTATTAGATAGGATAGAATCTTGTTCAGTAGACAAATATTGCTAGATGATGTTTCATTGCTTTGATCAATATCTTAAGTCCTCAAGGCGAAATATATCACATAGTTTACTAAGGGAGAGAAAGATAAAATGAAGAGAAGAAACTGGATATAAAACAAGAAGAAAAGGAAAATGAAAGAGAGATTGTAACTGAGGGATAAGGAAAGGTATTAGAGAACGTGATGAAGGGAGAATTAAATAAGAGAAGAGGAAAGAAAAAAGCAAGAGGAAGTAAAATGGGAGATCAATAGTCAGGAGAGAAAAAGAAGGAAACTAAAGGCAGGATAAAGAGAGAAAAGTGAGTTGAACTAAAAATGGGGAAAATGAGAATAGCAAGAAAAATAAGAGATGAAAAAAGAAAATAATGAGGGTGAAATGAAACAGAGTAAAAATTAGAAAAGAATTGAGAGAATAAATTGGATTGGTTTGGTTATTGTTTAATGGCATACCAACCTTTTTAATGCTAAATCTTCTTCTTTTTTTACATATAATTTGTAAGTGAATAGTTTACAGGTAAATATTTTTGTCTGGTTTTATTTGGTTAGATTTGGCTATTGTTTGATGAAAAATCAACTGTTGTGGGTTATTTAATGCCAAATCTAGTTTCCTTTGTATATAGGATTTCTAAGTGAATTGTTTGTGGGTAAATATTTTTATCAAATGAATTGTTTGAACATGAGACAAAAACCTTTTGACAATTTTTGTTGGTTGGTTAATTATTTTGTTAAATGAAGTATCAACTGTTGTGGGCTATTCAATGCTAAATCTATTTTTTTTTGTAAATATGATTTTGTATGTACTAATATATTAGTATAGATAATTTTCATTAACTGTTTCTCTCAATGTAGATGAACCTCAGCAACCACTTTGTAGTTCCTATAAAATAAAAAGGATTTGATGTTTTTTTCTCATATGAACAATTTGTACAATACAGTTGGGACTTAATTATATAGGTGCTAGGGCTTAACATGACTATACAAATGATTGGATTGGGTCACTCCAACCACCTGTCCAACCCAAGTAAGAGCCGAAGTAAAGTGTAGCCATTCATATGACTACTTAGTACTTGCGTCACAGACTGCTCAGGAGACCATCCTCAGGTATTACTGGTCATCAGCTATGGTCAACAGGTGGCCACCATTGAGGGAAAGGCTTACCCCTCTGTAGAGGTGCAAATGGCATATTCTACAACAGAGTAAAACAAATGGGAATAGTCTAAAGTAGTTTAATAGAGGGAGAGAGGGTAGGAAGAAGTAAAAAGAAATATTGAAAAATAATTAGATAGAATGAGTAAAAAGAAGTTTGATTGGTTTTTCTGTGTCAATTTCTATTGGGTAAATTTATGCCAAAGTCAGTTATTACACATATGTCATCATCATCACCATCATCATCATCATCATCATCATCATCATTATGCTGCTAATGTAGATTTCCTTAATTCTCTCTCACCATTTGTCTCTATCATCCATCACTTATGGTAGGTCTTCCAGGCTACAACCTGTGTCAGTACAGAGCTGTTGAAGATAAGTTCTAGCTGGTCATCTTACACTTGCGCATCCATGTGAAGGGGTCCAATGGAGAATGTTGCTTATGTGTTTGTCCTTGCTCCTCCAACAGCATCCCACATATCTTGTTCATCTAATTTGGATGGTCTTCGAGATGGGTGATAGGTGGCCATACAGCTGCTGTTCTGTGGGATGTTGCTTTCAGGATTTGTTTGATATAGCTCGTTGCATCCTTATGCAATTGCCATCAAGCTTTTTCTTTATACGCTTAATCAGCGTCCAAGTTGTGCATCCATACAGTTGTATAGACATGACCACTGCTTGGAAAAAATTGAGTTTTATTTTATCAGATAGATCTGACTCCCATATGACCAATAACCTATTGATAGCAGTCCATAGCTTTGCTAGTTGTATATTGTGGTCATTTTCCATAGATGCAATGCTGCTTCCAAGGTAGTCGAATTTGTCCACTATTTTCAGAGAACCATCATTTAGAGTAGAGATGTTGCGGCTTTGATTAAAGCGCATATACTCTGTTTTGTCTGCATTCACATGGAGGCCTATGTATATGGTATAAAAATGTATCTTCAATCATATTAAACAAGTAAATACTTCATTAACTCAAGATTATCTATTTGACCCATTAATGAGATACTCAGGTACTACCACTATGGGCTAGAGTGGACCTAGGAGTAATATCAATAAAATGGTGACTACATTCCCAGAGCTCTATAATGCCACCAGGTATAGTTTAGTCATACCCAAAATAAAGGAAAACAAAACAAGAAATAATTCTTTTCAGTTCTGTCTATTCACAAATGTATGCATTCACATGCATTTCATTTTTAATATGCACATGATTAGCTTTTGGACACTTTAAATTACTCAACAAGATACCAAAATACCTTTTTCTGTAAAGCAAACACAAATACTAGTTCTTGGAAAATACTAACTTTATAACACTGAAATTAAGTCAGTTCTAACAAAAATAAAAATTATAAGAAACTCAAAACTTAAAACACTACTGTTATCTTTATATAAGCCCACAATATTTATAACTACTTGCATGCCTTTGCAATATAAGGCAAGAACTGACACTTTGCTGATAGCTATCCAGTAAACTTTGATTTCAGATCCCAGCTAAGCATGCTGTAGAAATGGCTTGAGACTGTAGGAGTACACTAAAAAGAACTATAGGTAAAAACTAACCCTTTCATCTCCATTCAAAAATCTTTCTCTTTCTTTTTTATCATTTATTAAAATCTGCTAACCTCTTAAACTTATCAAGCTATCCTTTGGATACTACTATTATCACATATATATGTACATACATTTTTTTCTCTGTTTTTTTTCTTTTGATGTGAACAGTTGAATTATTGGCCTAAGTCAAATTGAGAGATATTTTATTTTATTTTAGCATTTCATTATTCGTTTTATTTTCATTTCTTCTTATTAGTTTTATTTCTTTATTTTTGAATTTTATTATTTGTTATTTTATTAGTTTATTCTAGACATTAATGATTTATTATTCCCACCACCACCACCACCACCACTACCATTGGAAACATCTGCTGCTTTGTTTCTCAGACTTGTCTTCACTTCACTTCTGATCATAGTATTGTTGGTTCTTTTTCTTTTAATAACTTGGATTGAACTACTGTTTAACATCTTTCTCGAAATCTGTGTGCAGTAATCCTAAAAAATATTCTTACCATCTGCAATTGTCATCTTTTGCATCATTGAAGTTTAATCCTATGTTTCATTTTTATGATATACTTAAACAAATACACGTTTTTTTTTTTGTGGGGTGCTATATTATTTTTCTTCAGGATAAAAAAAAGTATATTTTTTATCTATTTTCTTAAAAACAATTACAAAATTTTTAAATATGATCAATTAATGAAATTATATTTAAAAAATTCAATGCCTTATCCACCTAACACTCTAAATACATTAATATTATTGAACTCAGAATAATTGCAAATATTACAAGGATGAATTACACGTCATCTTTTAAAAATAGAACAATGGCTTTTATTGAATAATCTCCTTATAAGATAAGAGTAATTAAATAAGTTTTTGATGAGACCATCATAATTACAACACTCATTATGAAGTTGGATTTAACTAGCATTTGTTCAGTAATTACAACAGATACTTGAAAACTAATGTTCTACCTAAAGTATTATATATTAAATAAGAACAAACTTGTTGAGAAGAAACAATGATTTCAAACTAAAAAAAAAGAAAGAAAGCCTTTTACATAACAAGTCATTTTAGTGTTAATAGGTATTCACTAAGTTTAGCTTAGTCTGGCAAAAGTCAGCACTGTCAGTGAGGCTTATAATATGCTGTCTTTAACCCCTGCAGAGGGATAAGACCCCTTCCCCAAAAGAAAGGGTGTCCTGGATATGACACTAAACTGCATTTGATGGTAAGGCTCCAGTTCTAAAGTCCTGGGGAATGTGGAGTACCCATTCATTGCTATTATTCCTGGGTTCACACTGATAGTACTGGTTCAGACTGGTAGTACTGGTTAGGATACTATCTATGAGTCAAATGAATTTGTTTAAAAATTACACGTATTCAATGGAACCATGTGTAAAAAAAAACCTCTAAAGAAGAAACTCTACAAAAAAAGTAAATATGAATGTACACTGAATGTGATTCCCAAACCTCTAAACATAAGCTAACCCTAGATGGGTTTACATGCAGCTAAAATCAATCAATCAATCAATTTGGCAAAAGGCCACAAGTGGCAGGAACTCAGTGAATCTCATATTCATTTATAGCAGTAATTACCCTTGACAATTGCAAAGCACTTGAAAGTGCTTAATCTGGTATAAGGTCAAAGTATTTAGCACTTGATGAGGATCAAACTCACTGCAATAGTGAACTGGACCAGCCTGCTCACCATTAATCTAAGCTAGTTATTTATTAAGATTAGCTTAGTCTGGCAAAAGGTCATAAGTGGAGGACACCCAGTGTAGATTAAACTCAAATATTAATGGTATTTTATGTTTCCAATCAAAATAAATAAACAAATGAGTCTCATTACTTCCAGTAATGAGAAAGAGTTTGTTTTTTATTTTTCCACTTGGCAACACTGATTGAGAATCAGCTAATTAATTTTAACCTTTAACACATAAAAACATACAGTTTATGCTTGCCTCTCAGAATTCATATCCAGTTGAGTAATATAGGATTATTACAAGTGCATTTAGTTTAGTATACCATGAAAATAAAACAAGATAAAACTCAAACCTTATTACAATGCAACAGAAACATTTAACAAGTTAACACAGGCTTACAGAGACCAAATTCTATCTCAGGCATAGGTATTTTGGTGACACAAGGCTTTTAGGATGACCAAGAGACTGAATAAAATCTGAAAAAAGTGTAATTTCTCATCAGATCTGATCTACAGCTAACTGTGAGAACGATTGGTGATTAATTAGTATTTGTCTTCTGATATTTAATCAAAGTTGCCAATCTAAAAGAATAATCATTTTCATTACTTTTTAGACACACTCTCCATGAATCAGTTTTGTACCAAAAAGAGTATTTTTTGTGGTACCACAACCCTCTTACAACTCTGAGTTCTTGTTTCCAATAATCAAAACCCAGCTCTGTGGCAACCATTACTCCACTTGATCCTTACTTGATAATACTGAGAGTTAAGCAAGGCAGCATTGAGTACCATTTTTTGAGTCTTTGGTATGAATCGACATGGGATTGAACCCTATCTCCTGGACCATTGGTGTACACTTTACTCATTAGCCCAATAGCCCGATATTGTTGGATAAAATGAATTAATAATTGTAGCGACTATGTGAAAAATATATTTTATAGCTGAAAACTTGCTCTAACAGTGCTAGTAAGGGCTGCAGCCTCACCATAACATGGTTTAGGGTCATCTCCAGGACACTTATTGTGGGGGTCTTATCCCTTTGCAGAGATACAATAGGTATATTCTACAGCCCCAGCCAATAGGGCTGCAATTAATGAAGGCGATGGCTCCTTCATGTTTAAAGCACATGAACTCTGTTTTATTTCAATTCAGAGAGACCAATTCCTCCTGCTGCTTCCTCCAGGCTCAGCAGTGACTGTGTAGTTGTATTTGGAAGAAGTGTTAGATCATCTATATAGTCTGTATTTGTTATTGTTTCTTTTATCAAATCTATTGACATTCATAGTATGTTATCTTGGCAGATTATAAACACATATAGTGCTTGTTTGGAGAGAATTATCTCCCCTAACGAATAATTGACTCTTCGTGGAAAAAAGATGATGGGAGACAACAAAATAGCTGCTTAACAACACACCATTTGTAGACAGTAAGTCGATCGTCTAATCCAATCCTGCTGTATTCTTGTTGATGAGAAATAAAAACGAATATATTTAACTGTTTTTTGTTACATTTTGTTGTTTCTAATATTTTGGGTTATAATATGGGATACAAATTTCTTCTAGTCTTAAAATAAGCAATAAAAACATACTTAAGAACATTCTAGAAAATTAGGATCAAAACCGCATTAGCATTTAAATTACATTTTTATATTTTTCAACCAATCAGCTAAAAACATGGAATAGAACATTCTAGAAAATTAGGATCGGAAGTGAACCTACAGAAAATATTTAGGCTCGAAAATAAAATAGTAAAATACAAATCTGATTGGTCAATAAATGTCTACGCGCAAAAATTTTAGGACGATTCTTTGATCCACCTGTAGGATATAAATAACACAGAGTTATGAAAGCCAGACACACAAGACACAAGCTTACACACAAACGAAGACACAGACGAACACAAGCCACTAAGCCAGAAGCCGATACTATGTCCAACCAATTCCTTTCCTTCCTCAACTAAAGTTCATGACCTCTTTTCAAATGGCCGAGAATTATATTCAAAAGGAAAACCCGACAAACTTTCTTTCATCCACGAGACACGATGTCGCCACAATCATAAAACCCGCTATAAACTTAATGTAAGTAAGAACGACTTATTTACGGACTCTGATAACATGAACATACGCACATCTTTCAACAAATTTATTCTCTTCTTCAAACTTTATTTTCCAAAAGGCCATTTACACATCATGTATTTTGTTTTTCATATTCTGTTACATGCACATTAAATTGTTTGTTATTTAATGTTCGTTGTGTTCTATTCCATTTCTTTTGCGCGATTGTAATGTTCTGTGTTGTATTTGTGGTGGGAATAATTTAGAGAGCAATCTACAGAAATAACCAAATTACATACTCCCCCAACAATAACAGTGCTGATGTATTTCCTTGCAAAACTCCAGCAAAAATGTCAAAGAAGTTAGTGTCACCATCAGGTGAGCAGAACATTACTTTTGTGTTTTTGTAAAGTATCATTATACCGGTAAAAGTTTCTTTGTGGAAACCATATGCAAGTCATATTTGCTCCATCTTTTCTCTGTGTATGAAATCAAATACCTTGGAGAACTCTAAAGTGCAACTATATTATATATTTATAAACAAGAAGTAAAAATAGTGTTTTAAACAGTGAGATATGCTCCTTTTTTGAAGGTGTATCTTCCAATCACAGGAACGTCTCAGCAAAGATACACCTGAACGTATGCAGGAATAAAAAAAAATCAGATAAAGCTTCATGATATAACTGGTCCTCACTTCTGTGGGGATTTAGGAATTAACAATAAAACTCCCAACCGGATGTTGACTCGTCAGCTGCCACATACAAAATGTATAAACACGTCGCCACGCATAAGGCTCCACGCATCCATCTGGTTAAAATCAGATAAAAGAAAAATAATAAAAAGTAAAGTAGCCAATGGGAAGCGGTCGCGCCAAAATTAGAAGGATTTTGGAGTGGCGAATTTGGAGCCGGTGGAGAGAGATAAATACTCAGGTTTTCTGTGAACCGAGTCTTGTCAGGGAGTGTCCGTCGAACCAACAACATCATTTTGCTGTCTGGTGTTTTGGGCACCACGCTACGTCTTGGGACGTAGCGTTGATTAGTCCATTCACCAAGTGAATAAAGGAAAATATGGAAGAAATGTTTTCGTCTCTTATCTGTTTCTATCTTTTCTTTTTGTATATTTCTTTTGGACTTTCTTTGGACAAGGCATTGCGCCGGCCAATCAACGTGGGGTAAAATAATATAACCAAAATATGGAGTCAGATATCTTACGGCAACACAGCCTTGCCCTTAGCCCCTGACCTTCAAAACCCTTATTAAACCCCACACTTCCTAATAATGATAGAAACAATCAATACACAGTATATATATATATATATATATATATATATATATATATATATATATATATATATATTGATCGCTTACTGGCAAAAGAAGTTAGGATTCGTTTCAGACAGATAGTCTTCACTGATATTTTGATTGGATCAAAAATACTTGTTTTTATTACCTACGTGAGTTCCAATTTCATGTATGAGGTGTGTTCAGAAAGCACCAAAATTGAAACTGTGTTCACTCACCTATTCCAGTGAGTTGGTCAAAGCACCGCTGAAACATTTCATTTGATATATGAAGCTGCTTGATTATATTTGTTTTAATATCGTCCGCACCTTCAAATATTAGCCTTGAGATGAATTTTCAGTTTAGGAAACGAGGAAAAGTCTCTTAGAATATCGAGTGTTCCATACTTGTGAAATCCTGTACTTCAGCAAAAACATTTTGTTAAAAAATTGTGAAGTTAGTCTTGATACTTTCTTTTTTACAATTGGTTTTGATTTATCTAGATTTCTTGGTTGGTTGGTTGGTTTTATAGCATTTTCACTCTTGTTGGATTATTTCGTGCCAATCAGTTTTGTTTTATAAGGCTTCAAGTAACTAGCGATAATCATTTGTAAACTATTAGAGCTTTAATTGACTATTCTTGTTTACCTTTGAGTAAAAATACAACCAGTGGCCGAATATCACAAGTGCTGCTGAAGTTACACAAAAATACAACAATCGTGGCAAAATGTGATTTGAAGTGATATGACATTATTGACACTAGTATACAGATTTAGGTCTATGTATGTTTGTAGATATGTGCATGCAGATGTTTACATGTGTACAGTTGTGGGTTGACCATAGGTATGTAAATGTGTATGAGTACGTATGAGTGTTCATAAAGGGTCCGAGACATATTTGCGTTGGAATCACTGATTCAGCCCAGCAAGTATAAAACGCAGATGCCAGACCAAAGGGGATCAACTAGTTAAAAAAATTTATTTAAGGGTCCGGGAGTTTCGTTGTCAGCAGTTTTTTTTTATGTCCAGTCTAGGTGGCTAAATGTAAAAAAATAGGAATGTTCGCCTTACATATATACAAAGGGTCAACCACAGAATAGTGGGAAGAGGAGTCTGTCACAGGAAGTGGGCAAGTGACCGATACAGAAGGACACAGGAGGACACAGATGTAGAGGGTCAGTCAGAGAAGAGACATAAACAGAACAGAGAGAAGCCATTCTACGACAAGACGCAAAGGATATATGACCAGAGCACAGATTGCTGGGATCACGGAGATAGAGATGGACTGAGAGAAAAGATACAGAAGAGGTGATAAGGAACCAAAGAATGGAGAACAGGGATTGAGAGACATGCAGATAGTTTTTAGTTAGGAGATTTCGTTGCGAAGAATCACGAACTTCTTCCTCTTTTTAAACATTTATTCAACTTTTTGTTTTCACCTTGTTCTTTGTGGTATTGTCCCGGACATGCATTTCGACTCGCCTTGCTGAGAAAGCAAACACAACGAAGGGTCAGACGATAAATGCAGCCGAAGACTTTCATTTCGCGAAAGTGTATGCCCTAGTCGTATATTGTCACAGTGGGACAACTATATTGCATCAATTGCCAAAGGGAAAATAAAAATGGTTGAGCAATTCTACCACAGCAGAAACACCTGATACTTTATTGCACTTTTACAAAAGCTAGATTCACCCAAGGATGGAATAAAAAAAGTAAGTAAAGTTAGCAACCGTAGTCGAGGGCGACCAGGAGGCTCCATTTTCAATAGCTACTACACCGAAGTGTAGGAGAGGGCGCTACTCCTTTCCCTTGATTGCCCCACTTTACCCTTGATACGTACCTTATATTGCTGAGTGTTAAGCAAGGAGGTATCAAGTACCATTTTAAAAGTCTTTGGTATGACTTGACCTGTGATTGAACCCAGGTCTCCAGGACCATTGGCGCACACTCTACCCACTAGGCCAATGAGCCGGTTTCTCATATTTAAGTAGGTTCCTCTTAGTTTATTTTGTCTACTTTGGATAAAGTGCAGAATTGGTGGTGAGGCCCTTAAGGAGACAATTACTTCTTGTCATTTCAGTCACTTTCCTAGTGCTGGAAATGTTGCCAGTTTGTCTCTCTTCTTCCACCACTTTTACAGATGATGTTCGGATGAGTTTTATTTATTGGTTCCACCAATTCAAGTGTTTCCAGTAAAAATTTATTTAGCTGTCTCTAGAGAGCAGCATCCTTTATTTCAGAAACAGCATGTTTTCTTTCTTTACAGTGGATTAAACTCTCTCAGGAATATTTTCTTCCCAACTACAACTTAAGATTTTTAAGTCCAGTGTTATTAAGTTTGGATTTCTGCTTTATTGTTTCCTTAATAATATTCTTTTTCACCTTCTTATCCTTCATGTCCCACTTCGTAACTCTTTCCCTACTTTAGCCAACTGACCCTGCTAAGGATGAATTTGAGAGTTTAAAAACAGTTATAAACTTCCTTACCAGACACTGAATGCGAAAAAATGTATGTTTATCTGGTAGATAAGACAAAGAGGCAATTCTAAACAGTGAAATTAACAAAATGTATAAATACCAACTTAATACTATGATTATTGTAGGTATCCACATGTAAATGCCACATACATGATAGAAGCACACCAAAAAGTTAATCTCTGTATATATATATATATATATATATATATATATATACACACACACACTCACACACACACAGAAAAAAAGGAAGACTGTATTCAGTTAATCATTTTCAAAAATCACTGCACACATTCATTCATTAAAGCCTATACATAAATAAATGCATTTATATATTTGCACATCCTGTCATGCCATCCACACAGTTTATGCCGCATGTCAACGGTATCTTTTCGATCAATATTCGACATGTTGAATTTCTGTTAAGTCTTATAACATTACTTTAAGAGTTTAGTGATGAAAAGGAAGGGTTATGTAAACTTAAAACATATTGACACATAAACATATTTACCCAACTCCTCTGTCATGAGCAGGATGTAATATAAGGTCAATTTTTAAGCGATGTTTATCAGATTTTAATTTAGAGTTTTCCTTCTCCTAGATCGGTTGTTGTACCAAAGCTAAAGATCTCAGTCTGCTCAATTGTTTACCCATAGCGGGAGAGAGAATAGTTGGATACACACATAAACATATAAGAGATAGAAAGTTAGTAGGGATCTTTTATTGAAAATTTTTTAAAAATACAAACACTCACACAGGAAATAAAGATTCTGCTGCACCATAACTCGTGTAATGAACGACTTTTAAGACCAATATTTCACCTCGAAAAACATTACAGGAGATATGTTTTTGAACACGTAGGAGCTGACCACCATTCAGCGAATGCAATATATTTTAGTGAGCATAAGTGTTACGTTTTTTTCCTCGCTAAATTGTTGGAAAATAAAGGAGAGAAGAACCAAGATATAGAAAAGTTTTTAAAAAGGTTTAATGGCAGCCAGAATAAAGGGTACCTTTATGCTGCAAGTCTCGTAGGAAGGAAAGAATGAAGGAAATAGTTATTGAGTTGAGAAGGAATTTTAGCAGCTAAATCCCTGAACGGAATGTGCGTCTCTACAGTCTAGGCATTGTTGAATATCTGAGCGGGATATGGTCGCCAAAGGAGTAGCAAAAGTCGCATTTTCTGGTTAAAGGCAGGAATGATGTAGTCACCTATAAATGTGTGGTCCTGGTTGTTGGAGAGAGGCGTGAAAGTCTCCAGAAAATGTTGCCCAGGAATGAGGTAGTTGGATGTCTGAGCGTAGTCACGCGTCGCTGTAGACATAGCAAAAGTTAGAGACGACATAAGGGTGTTCCTGTAAGTGGTGGATTACATGCATCCAATTCATGTTCAACTGAGAAACCTTGGTCTAAGAGAGTAGACTCAAAGCTCCATAAATTAGACGGCTTTCCTCATGGTGTTGTGATTCTGCTGCTATGCATGGAGCAGACAGAAAGTACGTCCGTCCTTCTCAAAAGGTTCTGAGGAAGAGATAGTTTGGCGGGCTTTCACCATTTTTATGTTGTCCGGGAAAATGGTCCGGGGTGAATAGAATAAGTCATCCTCATTGTGTGAAAATATGCGTCGACCATAACGGTCAAATTAATTTACGCGCCCAACAAAAATACGAAGTTCTTTCTGCTACAATATGATTAAACACTTTTTTTTGGCAAAGAATTAGTTGTCATTAATTACACAAAGTTGTTCATAACTTGAGTAAAGCATTTTCATCATTATCAAGTCGCGCTGACAGTACGGGTCTTTCTTTCTCTTTCCATCCATCCCTATCAGCCGTCGCTCCCGACTGATCTTTCAGACTACATTCTGTGTCAGCACAGAGCTGATGTAAATAAGTTCTTGCAGGTCAGCTAACACTGGAACGTCGCTGTGTAGGCGTCCATAGAAGTTTCTCCTTGCTTCTCCAGCAGTGTTCCACATATCTTGTTCGTATTACATAGATGGTTTCTAAGATGGGAGGTAAATGGCCGTACAGCTTTTTTCATGGGGTGTTACTTACAGGATTTGTTCAAAATAGCTCAAGTAAATACACTATATAAAATAAAGCCACTGTGTGTACTTGCACTTTTCTCTCTCTCATACTGACATTTGAGGATTGGTTCTCTATTTTATCTCCGTCAGAGCCAACTCCTTGTAAACATTTGGAATTCTCTTCCACTGCAGTGCACTGTCGACAGGTCTTACAATTCACTGACTGTATCCCCAGCAAAAGATTAAAATCCTCACACACACCCACCACCACCAAGATAAAAAGCAAAGGGTGTCCTAAGTATGACACTAAACTGAATCTTATGGTAAGGCTCCTGTTCTGGAGATCTGGGAAGAGTGGAGTATCTCTTCATTGCCATTACTCCCAGCTCTAGTCTAACCAAAAGTGGTGGTACCTGTTAGGGTCACATCTATGGGTCAAATGTTAAAAGATTATTCGTATTTAAATGGACCCTGTGTAAAAAAAAAAAAACTCATCAGAAACATCTGCACACAAAATATAAATATAAATGTGATCCCCTTACCTCTAACCATAAAATAACCTTTGACGGGTTGACATGTTTGGTTGGTTTGGTTGGTTGGGTTTTACGGCATATCAACCTTTGTAGGTTATTTAACGCCAAATCCATTTTTATGTAAATAATCAGTTCTATTTAAAACAATTCAGTTTAGCATGAGTACACAGTTTAATTATCAAAAATATTTCTATTTCAAACTATTCAGTTTATTCAGTTATATATAACAATTCAGTTTAGAGTAAATACAGTTTCAATGTCAAAAACAATTCTATTTCTTGCTATTCAGTTTAGTCAAACAGTTCTAATTCAGTTTATTATAAGTACCGATTTTGTTTAAATGTCAAAACAGTTCTATGTTAAACAAGTCAATTTAGTGTAAATATAGTTTTAATGTCAAAAAACAGTTCTAGTTCAAATAATTCAGTTTAGCATAAGCACGCAGTTTAGCATAAGTATGCCGTTAGTTCTATTTAACCCATAGATAGGGCCCTATCAGGTGCTACCTCGCCGGGCCAGAGTGGACCTGGGAGCAATGGCAATGAAGGGGTGCTCCGTATTCCCCAAAGCCCAAGCATTATTGGAACCTCACCATCAGATTGTTTAGTGTCATATCCAGGATACTCATTGGAGGGCCTTACCCCTCTGCAGAGGTGCAGTCAGTGTATTCTACAGCCCGTGCCAACTGGGCAAGGTTGACATATCAGTCAATCACTTCCATGCACACTATCCTACCTGAACACTTGCTGATATAAAGGTTACCGTTTGCTTCAAGGATCTCTCATTTGGCTAACACGGTTTTGTTTGTTCCTAGGTCATCCAAATCTTAATAATACCCCCACCCAGTCATCTCTCACCTAAAGATGAGACAAAGCACAAATAAAGAAAGCCTGGTTTCTGGAGATCCATCACCCTAGGTAAAACCTCACCATTATTACAAGACGATTTTTGTTTTTACTCACTCATATGTGTATATGAAACCTGATTAAACTGGGTTTATGTTGGAAGATGTGACATATTAAACGCCAATACAGAGAATCAACTTATTAAAAAGGTTTTAGTTCCAGTTAGCTCACAAATAGTTCGTATCTAGTCCTGAGTCAATAAAGATGACCAAATTAGTTCACAAATCAGCTCTAATTCATCTAAAAATTAAATTACCAACAAACTGTGTACAAATAAATAATTGATGTTGTGACTGTTTTATAGCAATATTTGAAACCATTTGACTGTGTGCTAAAAAAATGAGCACAGGCTCGTTTAAAATGTTATCCATAGAATGTGTTTACAAATCACATTATCTAATATATATGTATATTAGGGTAGGTCGATTTTGGAACTGTAAAAAAAGGCACTCGAAGAAAGTTGCAAAATAATGTCAAAAGTTACCACAAGATATATCTTTCTTTAAAAATTTGTATTTATTTGAACAATCAAACTTAAAGACCTAATAAATTGGGATTTTTATCACGGTAAAGGTGTCACCGGCAACAAGCGTTACCGAGTTTTAACAAAAATAAAATAATACAATACACTTAAGAATAGATATTTTAAAGTTTAGTATTCCTTTTCCTTAGAAATTAAATGAAAATATGAAAATTCAAAAGAAATAAAATCACTATAATATTTAATCTAATATACGAATAACTATTTACATATGCCGTTTTATTTATTCTATATTTTTTATGGTATTCACCTGTTGAAATTACCTCCCCCTAAATGATTGTTTAGTTTACGATTTTAATTATCACGAATATCTCTTGTATTTATCATTAAAATAGACTTAACTATTAAAAAATACGATTTATATTATTATTCTGATTTGTTTATATTTTTAAAGTTAGTGTTTATTCATTAAAAAACTGTTTACGAGCTAGATACGGTAGATAAAAGTACTATAAAAAAAAAAGGAAAGAGATGGGTTACATTCAACACCAACAGCTTCAACATCAAATCTCCAGGGTAATGTTTCTTCCCCTCCTACTCATCTTCTCCAAGTGAAGAACCAGAAGAAGAATATTTGCACCCAAAGATTCATCCAAAAGGGCCTTATAGCCTTATCAAATTTCCAAGATATGCCCCCCCCCCCGTTAGTCAGGTAAGACATATCTTCTCATCTTGGAGCCATCCTTTCCAATGCCTTGCTCTTGGATTTGAAGGCTATGGGCCTTCTTATACCCATTTTTAATATAAACGATATTATTATTGATAAATTTAAAGTTGACAAGGCAAAGACTAAAGTGAAAACAACTGCCCAACAAAAACATGATAAAAGTATGGAAAATCTTACATATATTGCAGTTGAAGGGAGTGTTGCGGAGTCGATAAGCGAGTCGACCCCGCAAATGAATTTTAGTTTAATGCGTGCGAGTAAGGACAACCAAAGACAATGAAAAGGACAAAGAGGCAAGGTAACAAATCAACAAGAATGGTAATTTATTGTCAGAAATTACAGACGTGGTCGTAATGTTCGGTCTCTAGCTAGATAGGCGATATCGGTAGGTGGTATGTTCGAGTCATAGGTGCGGTTGGTTGATCGCTGCCGCGAGCTGCGATCAGTCGAGTCGAAGAATGCAGGAGCGTCTGTAACAGCGCCGTGGTCGAAGTCGGTGCTCGCAGCTTGGTAGCGTACGGATCGAATGATCGTGGTTTGCTAAGACTTAATCACGTCTTAGTGCTGCGGACCGAGTGAACGAACGGATAGATGGTGGCTAAGGTTTGCCAGGCCTTAGCATATACGCAGTCGTGCGAGCGGATCGATGAAGCTAGGGCTTTGTCGTGCCCCTAGCTGTGCGAGCGCATCGTTTACGGTGGCTATAGCTTTATCGTGCCAGATAGCTGTGTAGGCGTATCGTTTACGCTAGCTATGGCTTTGTCGTGCCAGATAGCCGTGCGGGCATAACGTCGGGTAGCTACGGCTTTGTCGTGCCAGATAGCTGTGCGGGCGAATCATTGGCAGTAGCTATGGCTTTTTGCGCCAAAGCGGTGCGGACGTATCGAGGCGGTAGCTAAGGCTGTTTCGCGACAAAGCTGTGCGGACGTATCGAGGCAGTAGCTAAGGCTGTTTCGCGCCAAAGCTGTGCGGACGTATCGAGGTGGTAGCTATGGCTGTTTCGCGCCAAAGCTGTGCGAACGTATCGAGGCAGTAGCTATGACTGTTTCGCGCCAAAGCTGTGCGGGCGTATCGAGACGAAGCTAAGGCTGTTTTCGCGCCAAAGCTGTGGGAGCGGATCGAGACGATAGCTAAGGCTTCTCGCGCCAAAGCTGTGCGGTGGCTAAGGCTTTTTCGCGCCAAAGCTGTGGGAGAGGATCGAGACGATAGCTAAGGGTTTTTCGCGCCAAAGCTGCGGGAGCGAGCAGGCCAGGGGGTCGTGGCTAAGATTGGCGTTATCTTAGCGCTGCGCAGGTATCGAAGTGGGAGCTAAAGGCTAACCCGTGCCTTTAGCGCTGCGCAGCCGAACGGACGAGCGGAACCGAGCGATGGTTAAAACCGGCTGGTCTTAGTGAGTCCTCTTCGTGTTTGCCTCCTGGCCGTCTATTTCAACTAGTCATTAATAACCAGTTAGAGATGCTCCGACCCGCAGAAGGAGACCTCTCATAGCCCTTAAAAAGGACCGTATAAAAAAAGGGTGTTGAATCTACCACTAGAAGTGGCGGTGAGGCGAATGCGACCACGAATAACGTAGGATTCTTTTCCTCGTAAGACACACAGCCCCAGCCGCGTGAATATGAAATTCTTTTATAGAAAATGAATGTAGCAATTAAGTATTTTTTTTAACCTGCTATAAGCTGGCGACGACTATTAGTTCCATTTTTATCAAGTTATTTTTGGCCGAAGTGTTTTGTAAATATTGTTAATTTTAATTTATCCCTTTTTTTTAGCTGTAACGAGATGTTAAGGTCGTTAGAAAGAAAAAGGGCTTAGTCATTTCCGGCCGTACCCGGATATAATTGTCCTAAGGCGAGCGTGTAACCTGATCTGTTTACGTTTATCGGCAGGTCGCGGCAGGAGAATGGATAAGGACACATTGCTGTATAAGGAAATTTGTAGAGGAAAATGGACAGAAAACTATGAAAAAAAACTAAGGGACCAGAATGCCATTTAACTTTTACAAAGGAGACACCATATGAAAGTAAATATCAAACACATGGAGTTCTTCCTAATATTGGTGTGTAGTGGAAGGGAAATTTCGTATTTTGATTTGGCGCGCAATTTAATTCGACACTTAATTTCACCCAATCAGGATGACCTATCCTATTCATCCCGGACCTCCTTTTTCCGAGCAGCAAAAAATTGGGTAAGCTGCCAAACCCAGTCTCTTTAGCTGGACAACGCCGCCCAGTGCAGACGTCTCACTGCGGCTCTTAAACAGCAGCAACAGCATGGACACATGAGGGAACCTATCTAATTTAAGGATTCCTAGCAAGGAATCCCAGTTGAATATAAATTAGATACATTCAACATGCCTCGCACAGGCACAACTTTATGTCACCCCAAAATTAGCTATGTCAACGCGATACTTTTATTCCGCTCTCGACACCTAGCAATCAATTCACCCCTGGGCCACTTTAATGGACACAACGCATACTCTCCTCCCCAAAAATACCAGACACACGAAACTCACGGTGACATCCAAAGTCAATTCCTCCAACTGCAACGTGGCTTTCGTTAAACTACAGCGAACACAATCCCTCGCACGTCCGACGACACACGCTGCCATCTCAACCTTCTCAACTTCTCATAACTCAGTTTCGTCTCAATACTCACAACCTTTCCACGAGTCTTGCAGCACCAAAAGCAAACCCAATATTCAATGCTGCAAATAAAACCTATTTCTGAAAACACATTTCGACTATCGGCATCTTACTTCATCATCCTTTCCTTTTATTACCTTACAAACTTAGCGAGGAAACAACAACAACGTAAACACACACACGCACGTTACACCGTCTTCCTCGCTAAACACAAACAAATATTTTCCCCGCATAACAACAAAACCTAAGGCTAAAGGTGCAAAAGGTGCTGTTCATGCAGAGCAAGTGGTGGATATTTTGCATGAATTCAACAGTGAGAACACTATCAAGGCTATCCTTGTTGACAACACTAATGCCAACACAGGTTGTGAAGGTGGAACGGTTGCAATTTTAGAAAAAAAATTTTCAAATCTTCACACAATTGGTTCCTTACTGCACCATAATAATTTCAGAGCCCTTTTTAAAAATATAGATGGTTGCACAAAAGGCCCTACAGCATCCAGTGGCCCCCTGGGGAAATTATGCTCAAAGGATTGCCATGATTTACTCCAAATATCATTTTCCACTATTAGCAGACCTCTGGATTCAATTTTGAAAATTGATGAAATACATGATCTCAGTTGTGACCAAAGACTCCTGTATGAATACGCAGTAGGTATTTCTAGAGGTAAGGTTGACTCTTGATATGCCTCCTGGAAAATTGGTCCTTTAAACTAGGCAAGATGGTTAACTTTAGCCATCAGGCTCATGTGTTTATGGACTCGTGGTGCATACCCACAAAGGCTCACAACAAAACTCCACAGTTTAATAAATTTTATCGTAAATGTGTATGCCACTTGTTGGTTTGAAATTAAAAGAAATAATAAATCCCAGATTAAGCAACTGCATATTTTTGATATTATCCAGAGAATTAAGGAACAGCCTCATGAATTCCAACAGATAGCATTAAGAAATATACAAGGTAATACATTTTGTTTACTGCCAGAAAACCTTCTATATTCCATGGTCAAATCTGAGAAAGTTGAAGTAAGAGAAGCTTTAAAAAGAATTTTGACCATTAGGTAAGTAAATATTTATTCATATATCACTGACTCAATTATTCCAATTTATAGAATCATTTTTAAAGATTTTATCTAATTTCACCATAGTTATTAAAGCAGTAAAGATTAGAATTTTTTAATAATTCAATTAATTAATTTTTATATTCTTTCAGGAGTGGGGAGTTAATAGATATAACATTTTTGAACCACCAATGATGAAAGATTTTTTTAATTTGAACTTCGAGAATCATTGTTAAATGGAACCAAGCTTGACTTGTCAGATTTGCCCTCACATTCTCAGGCCATGGAATGGGCAGTCAAGTTAAGAACGGAAGCTTCACAAACTGTACATGGTTTTGAAGCAAGGCATCAACAATTAACAGCCAAAGTTTTGAGTCAGAAATTGAGAACGGCATTTATGTCTAAGGGCTCTTATAGGGAGCAATTTGACTCAATATATTAAGCTCTATTAAAATAGTGTTTGTTTTTCCTTATTTTTTTGTTTATCATATTTTCACTTATAACCGAAAAAAATCAATTTTTAAGGTATTCAAATATTATTGCTTAATTGATAACGTTAAAAAGCAGTTTATAGAAGCAGATATTGTAAATGGGCGGGGGGTAGATTTTCAAATTGAAGATTAGTCATCATTTCTTTAATTAATATCATTTTTATAAAATAAAAGGACATTCCCTGATTTAAATACTAACATTATTTGGTTTTCACACAAATATTCAAGCCAAATCTTGCAAAAACGAGGAATTTTCAATGTTTTTGTCTACGATCTTTGATACCAAACACTCAAAAAACCGTTGAACTATTTGATCTAATTTTTTTGTATGAGTACTTAATAGGTCCATACACAACTTTCGGTAAGTGAGATTTTTTAATATTTTAAGAAAAGTGAAAAATCAACCTACCCTAATGTATATATGCATAAACAGGACTTGGCATGAAATAACTTACGATGGTTGATATACTATAAAACCAAACCAAACCAAATCAATTCAGCATTAAATCCAAAATGGGTACTTGCTGGAAAACGTTGTATTAAATGGTTCACATGAATCAGTTTGTCTTTTTATTGTAATTAGAAGATTTATTTTTCCTCTGAATGCAACGTTGATGGCTATTAATTTCAGAGAGGAAATTGTTTATGGTTTATACCAAAAATAATCCATTTTGTTCTCATAAGAAGGCGAATAAATTTGAAAAAAAAACATATGATGTCCTCTTTGGCATACGAAAATACATAATCACAGGCTGCCGAGTCTCATCAGATATCTCACCCCCACATTGTAGTTGTTTTTGAAATGAGATCTATCAGCCACTTAAATTGGTCGAAACCATACAAGCCATGAGTCATCTCCACAAAAAGACGTAAAAACGAATTCCAAGAATAGACTTACTCTTCAAGTTTATCCTGGTAGGAGGAGATGTATGAAACTTCGTAATTTGGGGTTGGGCGCTGATCCCTTACTATCGTGATTATCCTTTTCCTTCTAATGGTCTACTAACTCTACTGTCTTTTCGTGAGCAACCACAGTGGACAGGGCCTAGCATGGCCCACTGATAAATATGGCCACTGTATGTCACATTAAACGCCGATTTGTAACAGGCCGATTGAAATTGAAACTAAAAACAATCAACAGATTGACCGCTTAGGTAATTAAAAATTTTTAAAGAGGCGTAACTTTAAGAATTACCTTTTTTGAACGTAAATAAATAATTTATAAATCTCAAGAGAATTTATCAGAACCTATCTTAATTTCTAAACATGTTTTCAACACTAAAATGCCTGTTTACACTTTTGTTTTAAAAATTAAAACAATAAATGATTAGCAATCAAGAGTGATCTCGCTTGAATGATTTTCAATTGCGTAAGCGATGTTTTGTTTTTGAAACTCCATATTACATATTTTTGCTAACGAATTAATTGCATTTAGATATTGAATTTTAAAGTACTTTTATGATATTTTTGTTTAACAAAAAATGGTTGACAAATGTGTGGCATTTGGCTGTTCTAGTGGATATGATACAAACAGTGAAAAAGTCTCGACATTTTCTTTTCCTCTTGGAAAATCCGATCTTATCGAAAAGTGAATAAAATTTATTAATCAAAATAATTGATTTCCAATGAAAAATTCAGTTCTTTGCATCAAACAGGATTTGAGGATAGATATATTTTGAAAGGTTAGAGAAACAACTTGAATTGGAATTATCAACCAATACCAACAATATATTCAGAAAAGATAATAAAATCATCTCTTTTGCCGACTCAAACAGATTTTAGAAAAACCCTAAAGCAACGACGGATTGAAAAAGAGGAATTACAAGATTTTCTTTGAACTAACACTATAACGGATTTTATCCAATTGACTGCCAAATGTTGTCCCTCTGGCTTTGAATTTAAAAAACATGAAGATTATATTCTAATTTATAAAATAGTCTTTGACATTGAAACACATTTTCCATCTATAAAAGAATGTATTCGTATAGACCGAAACCTTCATATCCAGCTCCAATGTAATGGAAACCCTATACCATTACTACAATGGTTTATACATGGAAATAATGCAAAACTTACAAAATTTAGCAAGTTAGAAAATTTTCCAACCTACATCAAAAACGTAGTAGAAAACCCATACTCGATTTTAAATGAGTTACAAAAAAGACAGCATTATAAACCAAAATGCCGTCCTCCATTTTCTGCAGACCTAATACGTTATGCCTTACTACTGCGCTATACATCAAGGCAAGCTTATAAATTACTTCTGGAGAAATTTCCATTACCATCTTTTTCTTTATTAGAAAAAATCCAAAGTGGTGGTGTGGGATCAATTACAGCAGTAAAATCACTCTTGGAAAAAGGTCATCTTTCTCAGAACTGTGTTTTATTAGTTGATGAAATGTACCTTCAAAAAGGAACACAATTCCATGGTAGGGTGTCTATTGGTGCAAATGAAAATGATGAGCTTTATAAAGGAATAATGGTATTCATGATTACTGGTCTAAAAAAACAGAACAGTCTGTTGTTAAAGCCTGTCCTGAAGTAACAGTAAATGGTGAGTGGCTTTCTAGGGAAATCCTAAAATGTATTTTTCAACTGATAAATTCTGGATTTTTTTATTAGGGCTGTTGTTGCAGACAATCATTCAGCCAATATGAATGCCTTTAACATTTTACTTGATAAATCTGAAGGGAACAAAACGCATTATACAACTCTTCCTAATCCTCCCCAAAAATATTTCTGTTTTTTTATTCTGTGCATTTATCAAAAAATATTCGTAATAATTTATTGAACAAAAAGAAAGTTGTATTTCCTGCTTTCACATTCGAGATCTCAAATATTTCTGTTTCCTCTAAGGAGGGATATATAGCTTGGTCTGAGTTACACAAAGTATATAACAAAGATAATGCTCTAAATGCTAAATTACGCAAGGCAGCAATGCTAACATCTAAAGCATTGCATCCTAGTGACAATAAACAAAATGTTAATTTAGCTGTTGCCATTTTTCATGAGACAACAATTGCAGCTTGTGAGAGCCATTTTCCTGATCGAGCTGACATGTCAAACTTCCTTAGATTGATATCATGCTGGTGGACAATAGCAAATTCAAGAAAAATGTTCACACCTAATTTTTTAACAATGCAGTCATTTTAAATGATGGAAAAATTGATTTCTACAAAAGATTATTTGATTGGATTGAGTCTTGGGCACAAATTTCAGATTTTTGTCAGACAAAGCAAACTTCCAAAGCTTTTGTTATAACTTTGATAGGACAGGTTATGCTTATGCAAGAACTTTTAGATGAAGGTTATGGGTTTACTTTCACCCGTAGATTTCAAAGTGACCCTCTTGAAAATAGATTTTCCCAATATCGACAGATGAATGGTGGTAGATTTTTGGTGAGTCTTCGAGAAGTATTGAGTACTGGTCTCTTTTAAAGCAAAACATCAACTTTTGGGAGGAAAACCTCAAGCCAGTTGAAAAGAATGACAAAATACTACATTTTGGCCCAGCATGAATCAGAAATAAATAAGCTCTTCTTGTCACCAGACAGCAAAGAAGTAGCATATACAATTTCTGGATATATCACAAAAAAATTAATTAAACATTTTCAATGTGAAATGTGTTCCCTGATCATGGTAGGCAATGATAGTGATAAGGCTACAGATAAAGAATACTTTGACTTACTTTCTCGAGGAGGTCTTACTGTTCCATCTAGACAAATGGCGGAGTTTGTTTGTGCTTGTTTTGCTATACTTGAATATGCAGATCAATTTATAGTAAAAAAATCATGAATCCACAACAAGAGTGTCTGCAGATCAAGTTTTGGGAATATATTCTCTAAAATATAGTTTTACATGTGAAAAACACATTGAAAAAGGACTTATATTTGCAATAAAAATTGTTGGAAATATATTTTACAACAATAAACAAAAAATTTCATCAGATGAAGTTTGAAAGAATACTGTGGAATGCTTTTAAAAAAGTCAAAGGTCCAAAGAAAATCCATTTTAAAGAGAAAATGTTAAGTTCCTTTTACTTACGTTTTTGTATTACTGCATATTTTTTTTATTCGTTTGCCTAAAATATTTTATTATTTTATTATTAATTTTCTGGAAAAAATATTTATGTATTTTTGCGCAATTTTAATATTTTTCAGATAAAATATACATAAATTGACAATAAAAGAAATCAGCCTGTTAGAAATCAGCTTGTAAATTTGACATATGGGGCCATATTTATCAGTGGGCCATGGGCCCAGCAGCACAACTACCACTTCCCTGGGCTGCAACTCGTATTTCTTGAATATATGAGGCCCTGGCTTCTGGGAAAGAACCACTACACCGTTAGCGTGGACTTCCAAGAACTAAAGTACTTTGGAAAATGAAACCCTTCTCTACTAACTTCTAACCGTAATAGCGCCGAAGACTTCTGTTTATGACGGGCATGTTTAAAAAAAACTAACTCTTTCATCTTACTTGAGAAATCTTTCTCTCTCTATTTTATCATCAATTAAAATCTGCTAATTTCTCTAACTTATTTAGCTATCCTTTTGATACTACTATGCACACACATCGATGTACATACATATATGCTATCTATACCCACACACATGCCTGTACAGATACGCACATCCCGCACATACACACACACACACACACACATATATATATATATATATATATATATGTAGAAAAACTGATAACAACGATCCAAGAGGAAGGAATGATTTATTAACGGGTCAACATTATAGCGTTTCGGTTCTACTGAACCATCATCAGGACCATGAGGGGTGATAATAATAATTTTAAGTTAACGATGGATGATTAGAAATGTGAAATATCACCCCTCATGGTCCTCATGATGGTTCAGTAGAACCGAAACGCTATAGTGTTGACCCGTTAATAAATCATTCCTTCCTCTTGGATCGTTGTTATCAGTTTTTCTACATATTGTCGGATTACAATCCTTTATTTACTCTTCATATATATATATGTATGAAGTTGGTTTGTTTGCTTTTTGTTTAATGGCATATCAACTTTGTAAGTTATTTAATGCCAAAGCCATCTCTCTAGAAGAACAGTAGTGGTACTATTTAACCCATAGCTGGTAGGATAAGGGGGTTCATACCTTTCCCAAGAGTATTTGTCCGAAAGTGAACGTAATAGGGCGACTGGAGTTCGAACTATATACGTGTGTGTGTGTGTGTGTGTGTGTGTGTGTGTGTGTGTGTGTGTGTGTGTGTGTGTGTGTGTGTGTGTGTGTTACGCCTATACGCATACATACTGATGTGGACGTGTTCGCACTTACGGATTTATGCATTATTGTACCTAACTGTGTGCACTTGAGAGCAGGAAAGCTTACAGTGTTACAAGTTTACAATGCGATATCAACCTTATCCTGGCCAGGATAATACTTATTATATGCATACAAGTTAAGCAGAATAACATCATTTTAATAATTCATGTTAACATAAAGCAAGATTTTTATACGTTACACATTACTAAGTTTTCATATGAGCGTAGGCAAAGAATAAAATAAAATAAACAGAAAAAAGAGTTGAAAAAAGTATATTGCTATAGGAATTATAATTACCAGAACTTAAACGTCAGAGAGACTAATTTTCAGGAATATATGTTGTTACAAAAAAAAACCTTTCATTATTATCCCCCTTTAACAGAACTCTTAAAAGGACCTCTGATAACTCAAAGATGACTACTTTGCATACTAAAGTAGCAATAATAATACTAGCACTGTAATGTTTATAAAGCCACTATTCTGTGGTAATTCTTGTTGTTGTCAATTCATCACATATGTTTATATATATATATTCTAATAAAGTAAATCATAAGCTTATATTAATTATTATCTGTTTTAGACACATTAGCATTTGCAAACAGAAATAAACTTGTTATTCATGCTATTATTAAAGCTTTGTTAATAGAAAAATGAATTAGAAAGTAATGAACCAAGTGCATATTGCTAATTCAACAGTATTCTATTTAACATAAAAACGAATGAAGGAAAGAAAGGTTAATGAGTTTTTATGAAAGGTTAAAGTCCTCTTGAGAGCTTAGGAAGTTCATACTGAAGATATGATAAATTGATATTTTCCATTCACAATCAAAGAGATTGCGATCTGGAAAACTTTTGGATTGTTATATACAAACGTGTGGTCACAAGAAAAATAAGACTGACAAGAAGATTTAGTTTATTTTGTTTAAGCGGATGAAATATCTAGCCGGCTGATAGGCGTTTATCAGGTCGGCGGCGAGCAGTTGCTTTGATCTGGTCTGACGGTGTTGTCAGGTGACACTCTCAGCGACGGTCAACAATTCAACTGTCTGTGTGACCTCCGCTTGCCCTATTTGTATGTTCCCGACTTCAAACACCGGCTCCAGAAAATACTATTTGTAGAAACAAAAATGATTGGTTGAAAAATAGACCTTTTTTTTATAACTGAGAATTTTCTGGGGATTTTGAATAGACTATGCGCGGAGCCTATGTGCAGAAGACATGATTTTTCTCAGTTTGACACTGGCCGTTGTTGGGTCAGCATCTGGTAGCTGTTATTTTCTTCTGCAGAGTCGATGTCTGTTGGTTTGTGTTTTGTATGTTTTAGTAATTAGGTGTGTGAAGAGTCAAGTGGGTGAATCAGAAGAGATTTGATGTATAACAGGATTATTCATGAAGATGTGTCTTTCCAAGACATGCTTTATATACCTGTCCGGAGTCTTTTAAAAACAAGGAGTTAGAACATTAGGCATACAAAAAAAATTATCTTACTATTTATCTTGGTTATAACTTTGTTTAAGAGCTCTTATTGTTTCTTTGTGTGCTTTTTTTTTACCAATGAGTTTTGGCATGTTTTAGAAGAACTTCTGCATGGCCTGATAAGATGAAAATAATTTATTCTAATGTACTAACCAGTCATAGTTCTAGATTTGACAAAGCTGAACTTTGTGGATGTATCAAAATGAGGACACTGTTTAGGTGAACTCCATGGTGTCCATAATTTTGGTCTTCATAACAACAAGGCCGGTTCCCTTCACAAATAGGTGGCAAACAATCTGTTCAAGAGCAGAATATTTTTCCTACAGCAAGTATAACGAAAATGTTATTCAGATATGCAGGCTAAAATACGGCGAGGATTTTTATTTAACTACTTCTCACCGCAGTTTTAACACATGGTCAGTTTTAACAAAGTTTGTAGCAAGGGCGTATGTATGAGCAAGGCTATAAATAGCTCCGTATCACGAGATCCAGGATTATATCTTTCTTTTTTAGGGTGTTTAAGGGGTCTTTTTTGCCTTCTGGCCGAAGAAAATAATACTGCAGTGGATGGGGGAATGAACTGATTGTACACTTTAATCAATCCCAGTCCGAAGGCTAGGGAACATAGGAAGTGGGAGGGCTGGGATTCTTTTAATTGATTTCAGAACTCTCAACCTCCAAAACTCAATTCCAATTCAAACAGTTTCTCATATTCGTGATTTAGGTATTGTTATTTCTGACCCACTAAATCAGTAGAGGAAATGTATTGATCATAGAAATAAGAATTGGCCGAGGCGGATTTTTGAAGAATGAACTCAGTACATTGGAAAAGGTGAAAATAAATGAAAACGGATTCAGAAGGAATAAATAGGAAATATGTGTTTTGACGAGAAAGAAAAACGACGGAAAAATATGTGTATTGAAAAATTATGAGTGGATTGTAATTTATTTGTCCCCATTAATCAGAAAATCAAACAGGAGTTGTTTTGACTCCGGCCCAGGGTAGGCAGGAATCAACCTGGAGGCCAGGGCCTGTCTATCAGCGGTCTGAGAACGAAAGATTCGAGAACAACAATTTTTTAAAATTCAAATATGGAAAATTTTAATTCAATTCTCTTACTGTTATAATTGAATGGTTACAGTCTCTCGAAGGAAGACATATTTTCTTGGAATTAGTCTCTATATAAAATATGAAATACTCTTTATGGCTTCTCTTTTCAAATTTCTTTATTCTATCTGATTGATACATTCTACGCACCAATTTTTTCTTCTAAGACACAACAAAAATATTCGCCAGCATTTTTTCTTTAATTAGACTATAGATCAGTCCAAATTTCTTAAAGAAATAAAGGATGAAAGAATCTCAGATTTTAGCGTCCCAAATTATTACAGTTGTTGTTGCTGCGCGCGACATCAAGGTTTTTTAGCGTTCCAGATTTGAAAAAAAATGTAATCTAATTAAAACTATATATCTATAAACAGAAAGTTTATAAAAATCAAATTATGTTTCTTCATTATAAAAGAGAGTGTTCATAACACTTCTGGAATTTTTTTCATTGCTTTGGGGAAACACATTTCGCCATCTACATTCAAATTCTTGAAGGTAAGAATCAAACAAATTCCTTTAATTTCAATTATTCACTTTACTCTTTTAAAAAATTTTCAAATTTTAATTTTGGTACTCATTTAGAATTGGTGTTTATTCAGGAATGCAAATAATATACACAACAAAGAATAATGTCATACAGTGTTGTGTACAATATTTAAACTTGAAGAAGCAGACGATAAAATTCTGCCCTAGTTTCAAGTTTAACAGACCTAGATCCATCTCTAATGCCCAACGATAACCCTAAGATAAGTTTCTATATTTATTGCACACAACGCTGTGGGACGTCATATTTTGTGTACGTTTACTTCAAAATCTCGAAAAGACACTAATTCTTGACAAATAATTTCATTTGATTTATTTGGCACGGAACCAAAATGCCTCGATGGTTTGTATATGAACACCAGTGTCTGACACTAAAAAATGACGTGAATGTTTGATATGCCTATAACGAAGCAAGATGCTGAGCACAGCTACTACACTTTGAGTTATAAGGAATATCAAGAGTACAAGATTAATTTGAGAAAAATATTAAAAAACATAAAAGCAATTTCAGCTAAGGGTACAAAAAATGAATACGGTGAATTCGTATATACAAAAAATTCAATATAAATTCGTACAATATACGATATTCTTGTTATTTACTAAACTTTGCTTTTTGATTGTTTGATTAATTGATTTAGACGGCATGTTTTGATACCCTTGTGGGGTGACATGTTTATTGAATATGTTTGGTCCTCCACAATTTATGTTGGTTTTATATTTGAAAAGGGCAAATGAACTAAAGATGTGAAAAACGCGTAGAAAAGAACATTCAAAACAAAGCAGTACAAACAAAATTAAATTTATAAATCAATAAGTACATTAAATGAAATATTTCTAAACATTAAGTGTGTTCTACTATTGTCCGTTAAAATATTCCTCTGTGTGTGTGTGTGTGTGTGTGTGTGTGTGTGTGTGTGTGTGTGTGTGTGTGTGTGTGTGTGTGTGTGTGTGTGTGTGTGTGACTAACAAGAATACTGTGAAAAAAAAGACTAAATGATAAAAGTGTCCTGTAGATTATAAAATGCATGTTGACTTAGTATCTCTACAGAATTTTAATTATGCATGTTAGGAGGAACGTGTCTTCTTTCATGTTGGTTGTTTGTTTGTTTCTATGGTTTGACGAACTTTCTGTGTTCGAGGCTGGAGAAAGTCTCGCCGAAAAAGTATAACAAGGAAGAGAATTGTTGCAGAGAGTATACATTTTCGTGGCGGTTGACTGGTGGAAGTCAAATGTAAAAAAGAGGAAGAGTGTGTTGACTCTGTTAGTCGAAATGGAGAGAGTGAGAGTGTTCTCTCTGGAAGTCACAATGGAAAGAGAATGAGTGTTGGAAGATGAGAGTATTTATAGACAATATTTGTCATGCAGTAGGCTCCAAAAACGCGGGACAAAATTGACGTTACTGACGTAGTTGTGAGCACTAAACACGTGGTTTTCCTGGCCAATAGGTTCCGGAGGCTGATTAGTTTACTGACGTCCGCCATTTTTGTTTCGGGAACAAGTGGCATAATGGCTGTTTTAAAATATAGGAGTTTAAATCCTATACCCTGATGGAATCATCCTTCTTGCTCATCACTCATATTGCCGCAATTATCCAGAAATTCATCAAGATGGCTATCTAATTCATTGTATTTTTCGACCAGGCAATTGCCTTAGAGGTTTTTCACCACATCAACAAAACGATGTCCGAGCGCTTTATTCATTGAATGACCAAATCATTCATTGAATTAACAAATTCATCATCCTCAGTGAGTTTCCTGATGTTATGAGGAAACCATTTTCATGGTGTTTATTATTTACAATGGAATCGGTGCGTTCAAGTGGGATGTCTTTAGTTGGAGTTTCTTTCCAACTGTGAAAACAAAACCTCTCAATGTGCTTGGTTTCCTTCTGTAATGAAGGGACAAAAGTGATGGGATAAATCTATGAATATCAAATAGAAGATTTTATGGTTCCATTTTTTATATCACCTTGATTATCATGTTTTTACAAATGTATTACTGATAAAGTTTATCAATTAATTTAAATTTTGGTGATAAATTGGAAAATTCGGTACTTCTATTTAAAATTTTTTAACTCAAAAATCCTTTTTATCTAATAAAAATAGTTTATCTTAGGTAGCAAACGCAAATTGCTCAGCCTACCTGAAAACTGATGAGTTTCTACAACCTTTATTAAATAAATTTTGCTATCAGCCGAGATCGTAGATAGATCTTTTTTTTTCCAAAAATAAGCAATTACAGTACAAAAAAAGCGGAAGCTAACCATGAAAATCAGCACTATCAAATTAGCTAAAAAAACGGGTCTCTTGGCACCAAAAATTGTACTGACCAGTGTAATCGGTTTTTAACTTTTTTGGCATTATTGTTCTCAGCTCAAAAGTAGTGCAAAGATAAGGATAACAAAAACTGATATATTTAATTGCTTTCATGAAAGTTGATTCTAATACAGGGAACTGTGGTTTATTGTTTTTAAACAGTTCTAACTTAACCGAAAACTAGAGCAGTATTTTCCAAGTCTGGGATTTAGCTCATTTGAGGTTGAGGGTTTGTTTCTGTATCTGTTTGGTCTAAGCTCTATTTATATGCTACTGTCAACTTGAAAAAATTTTTGTTTTACATAGGCTAAACCTATACGCATACACACTAGACACTTACTATCACGATATGACAGCAAAGTTTAGGAAATGTCCCCTTGAATATATAGGACCTTGACTTCCGGAAAAGAAAACCGCTTTTCTCGCTTAGACCCCCCCCATTATCAAAATAAATTCAAAAATGAGATCTTGCCCACTGACCTCTGACCGTACTAGCACCGAGTTGATTTTGAAATATTTGGAAAAAAAACTCTTTCATTCCTTTCGAAAAATCCTTCTTTTTCTATTTTATTATCTTAAAAATCTACCAACCTCTACGCCTATGCCCCCACACACCCATTACATATATGCTCGTACCCAAATCTATATTTATACATGTACTCTACGCTTATACGCATACATACTCATACAGTTATGCTTGCACCTACACAGATATGCATTATTGTATCTAGGGACAGAAGAGCTTAAGGTGTTCGTGGTCGAAAAACGAACTGAGAAGTCAGACAAAATCATACTGCGTGAACTTTTCGACAGTTTTGAACAAGGCGATAGAACAGCATCACAACTGTTCCCGAAACATGGCTTAGTGGCAGAGGCACTACTCATATAGCGTATCTTGGACAGAAACAGCCTGACTGAGCCCATCTTTCTGTTACGACATAAAAAGTTACCCTGACCAAAACAAAATGTCAGAGGTCGACAACCATAACCCGCATTTTGGCGCTTATGACAGACGATGCTTCTTGGCAGAAATTGCTAATAAAATCTTCGAACAAAAAATGGTTTGACTCTTCCAGAATGAAATAGCTACGAAGAAATCAGCCATTTAAAAAATCATCATGGTCTTGAAACATGAAGTTAGAACCTTCAACGACGGTCAAAAAGCAGAAACCGATACCCCCATAAATATCCTACCAAGAATCAACGCAACAGTAATACACGTCGAAAAAAATTCACACTGATTTTTACTGGTACTACCATAATTTCAGCAACAGGTCGAAAAGGTATACCAATCCTTGTAGCTACCCGTTAATAGCTTTAGTTGACTGTTTGGTTGATTTATTGATTTTAACAGCATATCAACCCGTCTAGGGTTATTTCATGCCTAAAAGTTGGGGAATCATTTTCATATTTACACTTTTTGTGTAGTCATTTTTTAAGATTTTTTAAACACGCTCTTATCGAATACATGTGATTCTAAACAAATCAATTAGAAACAAATCTATTTAACTCATTAGTGGGACCCTAACAGGTACTACCACTCCAGGTCAGAGTGGACCAGAGAGTAATGGCAATGAAGGGGCAGTCCACTCTCCTCAGAGTTTCAGAACAGGAATTTTTCGTGAGGTCTTACCCCTCTGCTGGAGATACAGTTAACGAATACACACTAGATACTTACTATCTCGATATGGACAGCAGACGAAGCTCAGGCACTGGTAATTTCCCTACCTTATTCTGTGTCAAACGGCTAACTGCTGCCCTTTCGGACTGCTACGACTCATTGACTTGAAATGTCTACTTGAATATATGGAACTGCCAACAGAGCTGACAATAGCTGAAGTAGGAGGAGGTGACATATTCCCGTGTGGGATGTATATGCAAGAACAATTCACGACGAATTACCATTTTATTGCCCGAGCAAACTTTATTGTAAGGATACAAAAATGACGTGAAATACTCAAAGAGTACATGAAGAGTATGTATTGAGAAATATCCAAATGTGGTTGAAAGAGTCTTTAGTATATGTTGAAGAGTCCTTCATGAATGTCTGTACAAGAAAGAATAGACGTTTTGAATGAAGACTTGCATATTTAAGAAATACTAGTGTGTAGAAAGTGACACGAAGTTGTTGTGGGCACAAGGCCTTGTCTCTACGAACAAGAACGAACTCGTGCGCGCTGCTGGGGCCACGAGCGAAAGAAAGTTTGGCTTTTAGGACGCTCGCGTTATATATTACTTTAACCACGCTCTCTAGCGGCTATAGGCAGAACTATTTGGCAGACACGGGAGATAATGACCCCTTGTGTCACAGCGCCAAATAGCTGAATCGTTCGACAGACGAGTGATGTAATCCCCAAATATCTTCGGGAAACGAATATCCGAATTAGTAACGACGACGACTGCACTTGGTATTTCCTCAAGGTTGTCTGTCCAATCTGGCAGACAAAAACAGCGGTTATAAATTTTTAATCGACACAGGGGCCTCCATTATCGTAATACCACCTTCACCTAGACATAAATTATTACCGTGCGCCCTTCGGTGACAAGCAGCTGACAGAGAACAAGAATTCACATTTACGGTACTCGACCATTAACCCTAAATATTGGAATGCGTCGCGTCTTTCAATGAGATTTCATTCAAGCAGACGTCAAAACACTTATCGTTGTGGCTGGTTTCCAAGCCCACTATAATTTATCTGTTAATATGCGCAAATGGGCACCATTGGAGAACCTGACAGACACCCAAGTCACAGGATTACGCACGTTCTTAAATTCGACTGGAATAAGTCCCGCCTCATTGTACCATATACTGTATTTGACGGCTTGAAAGACGCAACCCCCACCTCGAAAAGCGTACCAGAATATCAATGCTCAGCTTTAGGTTACTAGCTAGGTGTATTCTAGTGCTGCAATGGCCCTTAGATTACACCGCAAACACCTCCACACTAACACCGCAACTCTTCTCTAAGGTAACAATGTATAATAGTAATACTTACTGGTACTTCATATAAAATAACACCAATCAGGGAAAAAATTAAGTTACCACGCTTAACCATGCAGGTACCTAAACAAACCTAATAAGGTCTTTAAGTGTAAAATACTAGGATTTGATAAAGACCTGAATACATCTGATAGTGGGGAGGACTACAAACGTCGGGCAAAAACCTTCACCTGATATTCGAAGTTTAAACCTGTTTATTCATTTATTTTAAAAGCCTGCCCAAATTGGTGGGGTCATATAAGACCATGCGACTTATAAGACGTTAAATATACATCAGTATCCTACGTCAATATCCAAACCTCACGCGTCTGTTTACACATCAAAATCAAATATAATACCACAATGAATACCATATCCAGACGACCGGACAACCAATCCATTCTTCTTAAATCCGTGAAAGAGCATACAGGCTTGTCCGTATGCATCACCCTGATATTAAGCTCCTAAAACGAACACTCCTTTATTCAGACATTGTGTGGATTACAGACGTCTAGATGCGTCAAGTACACCAGATCGATACTCAGTTCTACATATTCACGATTTCACGTTGGATTTGCAAGGTGGAAAGTTTTTTTCAAAACTTGACTTGTCTGTTTGGCGGCGCATTTCGCGTAACGGTTAACCGAGTTTAAATCCTGGACAAGGCATTAGCGCGAACTGAAACGCAAACTACCTCGTCCAGGATTTGAACTCGGTTCTCCGATTCCGTGTCCTACGATTATAATCGTTACGTTTAGTGCAACTTCAAACAGACGAGTGTACCTTTAGAGACAAACAATATCCAGATTACATATCGCAGTTGTGAACAAATATGCACATACTGTCGCATACAATCTCTCGCGTGCAGACACACCTGCATTTACACAAAGATATCTCTAGTTACGATCTAATCACTTACGACTCATACAAGTCCCGACTCCATTCAGAAAGAAGAACCTCAAATGTGAGCCTATAAGCGGAAATCGCAGACCGTATATCCCACCTAGTTTGCGATATAAAATATCCCAACATTTATGCATAATGTTACACCCGATTAAGGGTGAAACAGTAAAGCTTATCAACAAACATTTTGTCGAGCTAAGCATAGCAATGAATGTCTATAAATGGACACTAAAATGCTTAGATTCTCAAGATACAAAATCAATTAGCATACTGGAAAACCACTGGATACTTTCACCAACTCAAACTCTAGATTCTCCTACATAGACACATAGTTGGACCTCTTCCGACCTGTTAGAGATATAATTACTTATTGTCACTAACAGATTCATTCACTGGTTTACTGTATTCCCATCCGAGAAATTTCCGCAAATACAATCGCACATGCATGGCTGTAACAATAAATTGTGTATTATTATGTTCCAAATATTTCTTTATTTGCTCAATTTCAATCAGGACTTCTAACTGGATTCCTACCAACAGAGCTAGTCACTTTGTGACTCTAACGTAAAGCAGTCCAGTCGGTTGGTGCTGTAGAATACACCGACTGTATCTCTGTAGAGAGTTAAGACCCCCACCCCCAACGAGTGTCTTAGATATGACATTAAACCATCTGATGGTGAGGCTCTAGTCCTGGAGCCTTGAAGAAAACAGTACCCCTTCATCGCCATTGCTACCATATCCACTCTGAGCCGGAGTGGTAGCACCTGATCCTATTTACCCAACCCCTCCACTCGGGCAGGATATGACACAAGGTCAAGTTTTAAGCGGAGTTTAACAGGTTTGAATTCAGAGTTTTCCTTCTCTTAGACTAGTTACCTCACCAAGGCTGAAGAACTCAGTCTGTCCTACTATTTAACCATAGCTGGAGGGAAAATAATTGGATTCATACCTTTCCCAAGGGTATTAGTGCTATGTGAAATGCAATCAGTCTCGTCCAGGATTTGAACTTGTGTCGCCGTGTCCAATTCCTACGACGATAACCATTACACTACGGGCACCTCCTGATAGGGTTCCATCAATGGGTCAAACAGAACTGTTTGACATTTAAACTGAGCACAAACGAATGATTTATGTTAAATCAAATTGTTAGAAATAGAACAGTTTGATCATTTAACTTTGTATAAACAAATAACTGATGTTCCATTGAATTGTCGGTGATACATAGCAAGACTTGGAACAATTTAACTATGTGCCAACGAATGAGAGAAATATTGAATAGAATCATTACAGTTGATTAGCAATACTTGCAGCTCTTTAACTGTGTGCCTGAATTGAATTGTTACTGTTACATATCGATGATTGAAACCACTTAACTGTGTGCAAATAAAACTATTGATGCTAGATAGCAATATCTGAAACCATTTGAGTGCAAACAGATGATTAATACAAAATGGAACTATTCGTGTTTGAATATTTGGAACCATTCAACTGTGTGCAATCAATAGTAATATTTTTGTGCAAACAAATTAGCTCTGACTCATTTAAAGATAAGAACACCTATTAACTAATTGACTTACAAATCGTATGTATAACCATTTAACTACATACTCAAACAAATGAGGTTTCGCTCGTTTACAAAATGTTATCTTCAAACTATTCGTTTACAAATCATATACAATATGTATAAAGAGGATTTGGCATTAAATAAACCAGAAGGGTTACTATGTCATAAAACCCAATCCAACCTAACCAATCAAACGTAAAGATGGGTAACGAACAGATAACAGTTGTGCAAAAGTTCTCCTATTGTTTAAGTGGCCTTTTCTTGTACCGACGACGAGGTCACTGCACAGATAGGTAGAGCGAGCATTGCTTTGAAAAGACAATATCACAGACTCAAGTTGAATCATAGAATCAGTTTCAGCACATTCACAAAGACAACTCTCTACGGTATGATATAACGAAGAGGGTTGGAAAGTATAAAATCTTCCATCATGACAATGACCGTGGTTTTTGGTAGTCACTTTACAGCAAGCCCCATACTAGTGTTGGAGTGCTTGGCGGTAAGAAAGATATTTAGTCGGATCCCCGTTCTCCAAGGACCAATGTTGGCATTAATATATCCGTGATGTACTCACACTGAACGCAACAGAAAGAAAGACAAGATAAACTCATTCACACATACAAGAATATTTAACCTTTTATATACATGATATACATATGCGTAGTATTAAACAAAAATTATTGTATTTTTCCCTAAGGTCAGTATCATTGACGTGTTTGATGGCTGGAAAGAATTAGCTGAGTCGCCATTCACCAAAGATCAATATTAGCATTGGCATATACGTGATATATTAACAGAATGGAAGGAAACAAAACATAAACTCAATTATACATGCTAGAACATTTAATGTTTTACATGCACAATATACATGCTGGTGGCATTACAAAGAAAGAATACACAAACGTGTCCCATAATAGAACAATGCAACTATTGTTCCACGAATAAGCAGTATGCAAAAGGGGCACAAAATGGAAAAAAGGTTTTTTGATGAGGGTAGGTAATATAGCCATATGACTTTACCATTTCCTGATCGGGTCAGAGATAATGTCTCTACTGTTCAAAGAACAGAGGCAAAGAGATCGAGAATGAGTTTCTGTTTTTGTCATGTGACACTTGTGGGAATTGATGTTTAAAAAAAACAATAACATAAAAATAGAATAAATAAATGTAAAAGTATCATTCTCCCAGGAGGTCTCTGACAGGAAGGGAAATCGGCGTATACCTAAAAAAAAGGGGGGCTTCCTGGCACCAAAGGGAAACTCCTCCTAATAAGCTTTTATAACCTCGACTGAGACGGATGGACCCTTTTCTCTCTGCTGCTACAAGGGAGCTAACGTACAGGTCGAGTCCCGGGGCTCTGTTGAGCGCTGAGTCTCCTGCTGGTAGCAGCGAAATACACGACAGAGCCTCAACTTATAATTTGTAAAAGATAATTCCATTGTGTTCTTCAAATTCCTTGTCTGGGGAAGACCGACTATTTCTACTGTTTCAGGAAAACATTTACACCACAGAATTGTCGTACCCCGCCCCCCAATAAAATATGAGTCTAAAGGTATCCTTGTCTTTTTTCTTTCCGTTCTTAATCCTCTTACAGTTTCGAAAAACAAAAAGAAGGCAACAAATGAAGAAAAAGGAGTCAGACACAAACTTTCAGAATTTCCCAATAGTACCAACAATTAACCCGTACCACGATAAACCTTTCATATTGTTATATTCTCATGTGCCGTATCATAACGACACAATGATAAAGACGCAGGAAGACTTCTTTAACACAATATTTACCTCTCTCTTTATTGCAAGGGTTCGAAAAGGATTACGCAAGGTTTGCGTGTGAGAGGGAGCTGGAGACCAAACAGAACTGAAATATTTTGACCCTCACTCTTATGACCGTCACGTTGTGTCTTTCTCGTTCTTTGATGCTCAACCGGAGGTCCAGAGGCCCACTCTACTGGGTGATGACTTCCTTTACTGCATCTTATCAGCATCTTCTCTGGACCCCAACTCATCAGGGCTTCTCGAGGGCCCCTTTGGCCGGGTGTGGCTTTCCTTACCACATCTCGTCTATAACTCTCCAAGTCTACTGCATCACTCTGTAGTGGCACAGTGGGACCATCACCTTGTCCCATATTATCAGCCTTAATCCGCCCACGCGATCTCTTTCGATTACTGGCCATTGGAATGAGTCACTTCCTTCCGGTGCATCACCTTGGAATGGCATTTTTTGGCCGGGTCGAAGGTCATAATGCCACAATATGCCCCATATACCCAACGAGGCCCCTAATGGATACACCAATCGTCTTAATGAAATAATTATTTGTTGTATCCCTACACTGGCATTTTTGCTAGATTCAAGTGCTTTCGACGAATGTAAGCTTAGTTGTGAGTAAGAGTACTGATTACACACAAAGACGTTTGCATATTACGCATTGTTAAAATCTTATTTTCATGTTAGATTTTTTTGCCAACCCACCCCTGCAGAAGGTTAATTCCTTTTAAGCGGAGTTTAACAGGTTTGAATTCAAAGTTTTTCCTTCTCATAGACCGGTTCCTATACAAAGTCTGCCCTACTATTTACCCATAACTTGAGGAAGGATAGCTGGATTCATACCTTTCCTAAGAATATAATCCCTATGTGAAATGCAAAAGGTCCCGTTCAGGATTTTAACTCGAGTTGCATTTACTTGGACTGTAACTATTACACCCCGGGCACCTCCCATTTTCCTATTATAAGTAAGCACTAAATTAACTTATTTAACACCTATTAACATCAATGCAACGTAGACTGGCGTCTGAACATATAATGAACAATTATCTACTTGCATACTACAGTGAGTTTAACTTTAAACTTATGCTGCATTTCCAACGCTACCAAGGCACCCAGTATCAATTTGTAACTCTACGGACCCCCGTTGTAACCTCGCCGTGAGAAAAAGGGACGAACACATAAAACACTGTCTTGGTTCGTCAATACAAAAGTTTATTCGCTACTATACCTCTTAATAGTGGTCAAGAAGAGAGAAATAGCGCATGAAAAATGAGTCCACTGCTGTAGCTAAACAGAGAGAAATAAAACACAGACTTTAATATTATCTTTCTTGTTTTCAGTCGTGGTCCTTGCACATGCTTGCTCGCTGGTTCCCTCTTCACGGCTTCGCAGTAAGAGTGAGACCGTAATTTTCAGCCGTCTTCACATTGTAGTGGCTAGTGTTTAACTGACTTTCTTTTCTTGTTTTCTGTCTCGCGTCCACTGAGAACTCGTCGCCGATTTGCTACTGATACATTTCTATTTTTAACTCAGGCGTCTGCTGCTATCTCGATCGAGACTTGGAGATCCCCTCGTTCACCTTCCCATTCGTTTCTCCCTCATACTCTCTCTCTCTCTCTCTCTCTCTCTCTCTCTCTCTCTCTCTCTCTCTCTCTCTCTCTCTGTAACCGCCTCGAACATCTTTCTCATATATGTCCTACCTTTTCCACCGTCTTCTGGTTGACCAGTAAATCTCGCTTGGAAACAACTTATTACTAAAATAATCACCCAGCGTCCCTAATTATATTACACATTTTCTTAGTCGAGAACGGTTACCTAATTACATATATAGCATAGTCACCAACGACTGCTATGTCGGTGTGGGTGATTGTCTAGTGGGTGAGGGGGAATACAAAAATACAACTTGCCTCAAATTTAGAATCTTCACTTGTTTTATTTTTTTCGTTCAGTTACCGAGGCCGTGGAAATATGTGGAAACGGATGACGGAGTAGATTCGCGGGTCTTTCTTCACTCTTGCAAAAATCAGGTATTCTCAAAACTTTGGGTAGTTCTCTCTCTCTCTCAGCCCTTGCTACGACTTATCTCATTTGAAAGAGACCGAAACAACTGACTACTGGACTGCTCCTGACTAATCCGGGGGATTTGATATATTCAGACTCACTAGGTTTTGTAGGATAAAGTAGGGAAAATTATTTTTAGAAATCATAACACTTTGGTCTTTTTTCTTTTTAGATTTGATAAAACACGTGGTTTAGGAGATAAAACCTTTTTTATTGAAACGTTTTCATATTGTATAACTCCATTGTTAAAATTTCCTGTCAGGAAAATAGATTATTATAATCTCTTAGAATATTCGGACTAATGACTTTATCTTAATTGTTATAAACACAACATTTCGGTCGATATGTCCTTCGGCCTTCTTGAAGTGTTTCATGTCGAACTCGGTAATTCACACAGAATCTGGAATTGAATCCTTTATTTGAACTACAGAAGTAGACTGTCCCAATTCTGTTAAAATTGACCCGGTAAGTATTCCTTATTAGTCTTATCTGTCGTTGGAATTGAACCTGCAACCTCCTGATGATTTCATTCAGAAGCACTTTCCAACTAAACGCCTTATCCACTGCGCAATGTATCCATGCTGGACAATAGATAATAGATATTTTGCTTATTTTACATTACAGAGAAATAGATTTTTTTCCCATTATTATACCAACCATGATCAGTGGGTTTTTTTAAGGATCTCTTTTTATCGAAAGCAATATTCAGTTGAGTGTGTGTCCAGAATAGCACGTTTTTTTCTGCGGTAATGTAAAAAAACAGATCATATAGAAAAGTAATACTGATATTCACCATCCCTCCGGAAAAGTAAGTTTTCAGTCACTTGCTTCAATTGTAATTACTGAACAGTTACATTTACCTCTGACAGGAAGCAAAATCCGCGCATGCCTGAAAAAATGGCTTCCTGCGCCAAAAGTGAAACTCTCTCATTAAGCTGTTACCACAACTATTGAAAGGACCTTTTTCTCTCGGCTTCAAGAAAGGTAGCACACATTGCTCGCTAAGTCCCGGGCTTGGAGCCAGCCGTATCGTCTGCTAGCAGTCACTTCAACAAAACATACCTCAATGAACATACGACGAACCCTAGAACTCGTAAATCACCGAAAATGACTCTCTAATATATTTCAACGCCTTGTTTGGGAGATGTGACTATTTGAAGTAAAAGGTATACTTGTCTCTTTCCTTCCAGCCTTAATTCTCTTGTAGCTTCCCACAGACAAAAGAAGAAAACAAGTGAATGAGATAAGAAGAAAAACGGATTCAGATACGAAACTCAGAATCATCCTAATAGAACCCAACAATTCGCCGACCACCGAGCACCTACACCATGAATAAATACCAAAATCCTCTTCAGTCCCATAACCCGTCTAGCATTGTTTTATGCCTAGAAGTTTGGGAATCACGTTCATAGTATATTCCTATTTACATTTTTTGTATTGTTTTTTAATAGGTTTCTTTTCTTTTTCTTTTCTTTTTTTCTTTTTTTTTTTGCTCATGGATCTATCGAATCTGAATAATGTCTAAACAGATCTATGTGACATATAGATGGAATTCTAACATACTACCAATCCAGGTTAAAGTGGGCCTGAGAGTACTCTACACTCCCTAGATCTCCAGAACTGGAACCTCACTATCAGACGCAGTTGTGCATCTATAGCGGTTTAGAGAAATTTGTTAATTTCTCTAACACTATATTTTTTAGGCAACACAAATGAATTACGAAATTTTGCTTTAACAACACAACAACGAAAGTTCTTTATTTGCAGCTTTGAATATGGTTTGCTTTTGGTGCTGCAAGATTCGTGGAGTTTAGGCTTGTTAGTATTGGAGACGAAATGGCTTAGCGGGATGTTGAGATGGCAGCGTGTTGCTGGACGTGTGAGGGATTGTGTTCATAGTCACCGTGTAGTTTTGTATCTGGTATTTGGGGGAGAGTATGCGTTATCTCCATTAATGTGGACAAGAAGTGAAATATGAGCTAGTGTGTCGAGAGCGGAGTTACGCTCGGATCGACGTAGCCATTTTTTGGGGTGACATGAAGTGGTGCCTGTGGAAGGCATGCTGAATGTTTCTAATTTATGTTCAACTGGGATTCCTCGTAAAGAATCCATAAATTAGATGGTTTCCTCGTTGAGTGTCCATGTTGCTGCTGCTAGTGTTAAAGCCACAGTGAGATGTCCACACTGGGTGGCTTGTCTAGCTAAAAAGCATCGCTAAGTAGGGACGACCAGAGGAACGTCTGTTCTGGTCGCCGTCTCACGCCGAAGAGACTGGGTTTGGCCGCTCACCCGTTTTGCTAGCCGGAAATGAAGGTCCGGGCTGAATAGGATAAGTCATCCTGATTGGGTGAAATTAAGTGTTGAAATACATTTGCGCGCCAAACCAAAATACGAGATTTTCCTCTTCTCTACACATCCTACCCAGGACAGCCCTTTTTTGTGTGGAGGTCTTACCTCTCTACAGAGGATACAGACAGTATATTCTAAGCCCCACTGACATGGCTCAAATACATTTAAGTCCCCAAAATTATATATCAACCATCAATGATAAGTCGACATTTTCTTAGTGGTTGGAGGAAGGCAAAACTAAAAATGGTAGATGAGTAAATTATAGGTAGTTGAAAACGTAACTTTTAAATGTAAACCAGAGCAAAATTAAACAAATGACAAATCTACTATTATCTAATCGCCTTATCGGTGGGGTTAAAATATGCTAACTGTATCCTCTGTAGAGGGTTATCCCCCTCCCAAAAAGCATCTGATGGTAAAGCTCTAGTTCTGGAGATCTGGGAGGAAGTAATAACTATTAGAGTCCCATCTATGGGAACAAATTTTTAAATTGCTCGAATTTGATAAATACTTTGTGGGAATTACCTTCCTTTTGTCTACTAAATAGTTCTGCTAATGGTCACTAGGTGGTATGGTCAATCTTTATATAAACGCAAGCACGCGACCTCGAAAAGGCTTTTCGACCTCGATAGCAAATTTGCACGTACCTGTGTGCTTGGTGCCTTGACCAGGCCACGTATGATTTAGCTTTCCTCTAAGCGTGTAAAACAATGCCTTAAACAGACTCTTTTACTCCAAGAAACTGTTTTTTTTGGGGGGGTGCCACTAACAACCTCATGTCGCGCTTAACACAACAACATGGAACAATACATTTCTTAAACATATTTCCATACCAAACTTCTATTCTCTTATAAGCACATACGCTATTGACTTTTACAACCTATGCTAGAGACTTTTCAACAATTCGGACGTTTCCCAACAAATATTCTCTATGTACTCTTTGTATCTCATAGTCCTTCTCGTATTCCTTCTATCAAGTTTGCTCAGGTAATAAACTGTTAACTCCTCATGAATTGTTCCTGCATATATACCCCGAGAAGGAAATGTTAAACCATACGACATTTCCTTTACTACAAGTGGACATACTATTCTGTATGAGTAAAACAATATTAAAACATTTTACAAGCAGTTCGTATTGTTATCTTTCGCTCTTTTGTTACCCCAGTCATGGTGCTCAAATATGATAACTGTACGGAGCCAACCTTTAGTTGTTGGTATTATTCCTCTGCTACAAGTTAGTTACTTGAAACCATATAACAATGTGTAAACAAATGACTATTACTAAATAGAAATGATTACTTGAAACATAATCATTAATATTTGATGGTAGTACTTGAAACCATGCCAACTGTGAGCAAATTATTTGCATTAGGTAAGAATACTTGATGTCATGTAACTGAGGCCAAGAAACTACATAAAAAATGTAAATATAAATGTACAACCTCTACGCGTAAAATTAACCCTAGACGAATTGATATGGCATTAGAATAAATCATGAATTTATCTCTTGTACATTACAGCAAACATTTCATCAACGTGTTATTCTAGATAAACATTTTAAATTGTGCATTTTGATTTGAGGATGTCACCAAACTAAAAGGATAATTAAGATTTTTCTCAATATCTTATTTTTTTTTTTTTTTTGCAACCCAGACGCACAACATTGTTCCGTTCATTATCAAAAGAACTTTTCGTTCACTCATCCCTACGGCATATTATGTATTTATTTATTTACACATACATTTTAAAGAGAACGACAAACATGTGATAAGAGTCCGTCGGTATCGGTAGTAATCTCCTCAAGTGATATAATGATTAGCAACTAAGTCTAGCAAACCATTTCTTGTGAGTTCGAGTCTCATTGTGTACCTCATGCAACTAAATTGGTAATAATCTCTACAACTTCAAAACGCTACCAACCACTCGTGTAAGTCACTTGTTATGGATAAATTCTCCAACTTATCTTAAAAGAATAAATTTAAAAACGAAAATTTAAAAAATTTATAGGAATAAGCATTTTTTTGTCTTTAGGCTAACAATTTATTTTTAAGCGATTAGAAGAGGATTTTTAGCGAGGACACCTGTTCTGTTTGAGGTTTAGTTATTTATTAACCTTTTGCTTAGTTATGACAAAAGGCCTGAAGTACGGGTTACCCAGTGAAAAATAAAAATTACTAACATCGGCCTGCTGATCCAGGTTGCTCACCATTTCACGAGATTTAGCATCACTAGTTATTATACACTAAAGAAAATCGTGTGTGTGGTAACGCTGTGTTTGAGTTCACTAGCACACACAAAAAATATTTGATTAGAAAATGGCATCTGAATGATTAATTTAAAAAATTTTAAGTCCAGTACTGACTTAAATAATATTTGCGTGTGTGTGCGCGCACGCGCGTACCCTCATGTAAAATCGCAAATTTACTGTTAATTGAACTAAACTCCGCTCCTCAGATAATATTTTAAGAGCCTCTATGTTTTTACATACACACATTTTATATATATATATACATACACACACACTCTAATACAACGCATGTCTATCGGTGTGTATGTATCTGTTTAAATGTGAGGTAGGTGTATGATACACCTAATTCACTGACAGATATATGTACGCCTACAAACACAAGCACACGTGAAGTAAGCATTGGTTGCTGTTGTCTGAGGAAAAGTCAATGTACAACACTCTTTGTCTTTCCTCCTCGGGGTGAGGAGAGTGTGTTGGATTCCATAAGGTGGTGGGTGATTCACTGATTATTAGTTGTAGTTTAAGCGTGTAAATTGTTCAGT
>OY757919.1:89017237-89026469 GCA_963585895.1 Sepioteuthis lessoniana | reverse complement strand
GTGTTAACCCTTAGAATCCAGACGCTCCATGCCTCTGCTCCTAGCTGAAAAATGGATAAAGATGTAAAATGTTAAATCACAGATTACATCATCTTATAGGCAGTAGCAATGTAGAAATAGGGATTCTCCAGACAAAATTCAGGCTATTTTGGGGTTTGTACTTTTAGGTTATGATGCAAATACTAAAGGTTAAAATACTCAAACTTAGAGAATAAAGTATTTTCCAATCTAATTTCCAACTTATTAGAGTAGAATAAGTTTTTGTGCACTTTTTATTCATTATGATTTCACATAGAAATAGCAATTAAATGCTAATTATAGATTACTTTTATTTATTTATTTGTAGTTAATTACAATAGAAAATCAATAAATGAGATAAAACACAGTACTGGGCTTAATGGTGTTTGAAGGCAGCCTCTAAGCAAATCTACTTTTAAAAAAATATAACAATAGTTGCTAAACAAATTTTTGATATTAAACTTTTTTTTTTTTTTAGACATTTTTAATAGGTTTTTAAGATGATCTAACTTGGAGAAAAAAGCAATTTCCAACCCAATTTGAACTGAATCTTAATTTTGTGAGGTTTGCATTCACACTGAAACATTTTTAATTTATCTAAATCCTTGATATAATGGACATAATCATGAAATGCTAATTAGAATCCTTCTCACTTTCCTAAATAGAAGCATCAGTATCATCATGGACTGCTGTTAACTATAACATGGTAATTAGAATCCTTAACTCCTTCCTAAACAGAAGCATCAGTATCATCATGGACTGCTGTTAAGTATAACATGGTAATTAGAATCCTTAACTCCTTCCTAAACAGAAGAATCAATATCATCATGGACTGCTGTTAACTATAACATGGTAATTAAAATCCTTAACTCCTTCCTAAATAGAAGCATCAATATCATCATGGACTGCTGTTAACTATAACATGGTAATTAGAATCCTTAACTCCTTCCTAAACAGAAGCATCAATATCATCATGGACTACTGTTAACTATAACATGGTAATGAGAATCCTTAACTCCTTCCTAAACAGAAGCATCAATATCATCATGGACTACTGTTAACTATAACATGGTAATTAGGATCCTTAACTCCTTCCTCAACAGAAGCATAAATATCATCATGGACTACTGTTAACTATAACATGGTAATTAGAATCCTTAACTCCTTCCTAAACAGAAGCATCAATATCATCATGGACTACTGTTAACTATAACATGGTAATTAGAATCCTTAACTCCTTCCTAAACAGAAGCATCAATATCATCATGGACTACTGTTAACTATAACATGGTAATTAGAATCCTTAACTCCTTCCTAAACAGAAGCATCAATATCATCATGGACTACTGTTAACTATAACATGGTAATTAGAATCCTTAACTCCTTCCTAAACAGAAGCATCAATATCATCATGGACTACTGTTAACTATAACATGGTAATTAGGATCCTTAACTCCTTCCTAAACAGAAGCATCAATATCATCATGGACTACTGTTAACTATAACATGGTAATTAGAATCCTTAACTCCTTCCTAAACAGAAGCATCAATATCATCATGGACTACTGTTAACTATAACATGGTAATGAGAATCCTTAACTCCTTCCTAAACAGAAGCATCAATATCATCATGGACTACTGTTAACTATAACATGGTAATTAGGATCCTTAACTCCTTCCTAAACAGAAGCATCAATATCATCATGGACTACTGTTAACTATAACATGGTAATTAGGATCCTTAACTCCTTCCTAAACAGAAGCATCAATATCATCATGGACTACTGTTAACTATAACATGGTAATTAGAATCCTTAACTCCTTCCTAAACAGAAGCATCAATATCATTACCATTATATTAAGAACCTAAAAAAATTCGTATTGTTGTTGTGAATTAAAAATATAAATTAAATGGTTACAAACTGATTGTAATTCTAAATGATAAAGTGATATAAGAGAAAAGAGATTTACCAATTCGAGTTTTTATATTTTCTTATGAAGTTTATGTTGTTCTGCAAAACATTTCACAATTTTGTTGAGGCATATATTTTAATTTAATTATATTTTAATATTTAAGAGATATAGTGATTTGAACAATTTTTTGTCCAGATTTCTAACCCTAACTAAGCAATATTATTGTGAAATTATTTTATAACTCTAGCTTGAAGAACTATGTATAAATTCAATAGAAGACGTGAATAATTATTTTAATTACACCAAGCATTTGATTTTTTTTTTTGTTTTGAAGTTTAGAAATTTAATTTTTGTGTGATTAGTTTTATGTTGCAGTAACATAGCTTGCCAATAATTATTGTTTATTTACCCCATTCTTGATGAGATTCCCCTTTCTCCAGGAAGAACAAAAGAATCTTTTTTTATTCCTATAAGTATCCATATCAAATTTGGTAGCTCTCCATCAAAAGATGTATAGAGAACTCACAAACTCTTCCTAATTATTTATAAGATATTTTATTAAATGGTATCTTGGAAATGATTTTAATATATAAATGCATTGCCCATGGATTTATTATAAAAAATTAATTAGAAATGAACCTACTATAACAGTGCATTGGAAATGAATTTACTATAAAACACATAACTGATTTGGTAGTTCTTTGTCATTTGGCTGTCTCTAGAAGATGAAAAACTTATCAGTTATTAATACAGATGCATTGCAAAATATTTTACTATAAAAAATACATTTGAAATAAATTTGCTGTAAAAAAAAAATTGGAAATGATTTTACTGTACAAATACCTACCAAATTTGGTAGCCTTACTTTATTTTTGTATTGTTGAAATAACTTTTCATGATATTCTTCTTTTTTTTTATTTTGAATCTTTGCAGATCTCCAGTTGGATGACCACTGCATCAATGTTGCTGGTCACTCTGTTTGCACTGATCAGATTCTATGGAGGCCCCATTTTACAATCGTGCAGTAGAGATAAGGGTGAGCAATATATGACGTCCCCGGATGCTGAGAAAAATGGTCTGCCATATTCTGCCTTGCCATCCGTCACCTCAGGATTAGGCTTCGAAAACAATGGCCACAGTATCAACGACGACCGCATAATTTGCATGTCAAGTTCTGATGACTGATCTGCGGGTGTTTTACAGGCGTCAATATATACATGCAAACTTACACCTCAACTTGTCCATGAAACACACAGAGTTGCACGGTAATCCCCGTGAATAAATTGCGCAAACAATTTTAGAAAAGAAAAAGAAATCAGTTTTATATAAGATTTGTGTGTACTCTTTTTGTGTGTCTCTCTGTATGTACGTATGTGAAAATAAATGATTTGTTAGAAATACTGCAAGGTCAATACTTGGATTTTACCATATTGTGGAAATACCTGTCTAAGATAAAATAAAAACATATATATATATATATATATATATATATATATATATAACATTGCTCATACTAATAAGCTTTTTTATACAGGAACTCAAAAAAATTAGTATTGAATAAATCAGCATAATCAAAAGTGAAATACAGTATTTAAAAAAAAGGGAATAAAATAAAATTATCACCGATACATATACATGAGTGTATTGCATTGGTAGTACATCAACCATATTACTGTTGAGATAGATAGATATATATATATATATATATATATATATATATATATATACACATGGGGAGGGGTCTGTGGAATAATGGTTAAAGAGTTAAATTAAAGTCTCAAAGTGAGTTCAAACTCCAGTCTCTCTATTACATTCAATTTCAGACTAATTCTTTTGGGAAAGGTAACAATCCTTTTATCCCCCCCTCCCAGCTATGAGTGAGATAATATCACTAGTGTTTATCTACAAGGATGGTTTTGGCATTAAATAATCCATGAATGTTGATATAACATTTAGCAAAAAAAAATCATATTTATTTATTTATTTATTGATAGAAAAATTATGTTCAACATTATTGAAGCCCTACCCATCCAAAAAAAATTATCATTTGGTTGTAAATTGAACTGAAAATTGCTTTATTCTCTTAGAACATTTTAAGTCTATTGCTTTAAGAGAAATCATGCTTTGATCTATCAGTTTTATTGGGTTATAATCTCACACACACATATACATATGAATAGCTACTTTTATTAAGTTATACAGTAGGCTATTCAGAAACTTTTGTGATGCATAAGAAACAGTTATTTTGACAATGCAATTTTATATAAAATGCAGACCCAAACAAACAGACATAGCAGCTTTATACATACATGCATGCATGTATACATACATACATACATACATACATACATTATAATACTAGTGAGTTTGGGTCTCACTAGGTGCCCTATACATTTGGCCTTGTGCCATAACTGAGCAAAGCTTAGTAAATAACTACATACATAAATACATGCATACATAAACACACATATACACACACAAATATGAAAAAATTTTAAAATAGGTAGCTTGTCATATTTACATTTAATTTGCTCATTTTAATTAAGGTCATATTGTTGATAATTTTCTGAAAAAAAATACTTTCACATTCCTATAAGAGTATTTTACCAACAGATCATCATTTTTATTATATTTGTATTTTACAAATTATTTTATGGCAAAAGAGATCAAAATGTTTGATAGCATTCTTAAAGAAGTATTGGAGATAGCTTAAAAATAACTTGTTTGATACTTTGGAATTTAAAAACTGGAATGTTAAGTAAAATATAGACTTTCTGGCAACTTTTTCATTTTCATTTGATTAATTATAATTTAGGTTTTATGACAGATAACTTCGATATATAAGGATAGGCATATATTAAAAATATCCCTCCCTTAAATTATACTAAACAAGTAAAAACAAAAATTATTATCTCCTGTGTAACAATAAAATATTTTTGTACACCACCTTGAGCATTTATGATATATGCTTGCTACCCCTGACTTCTATTGAACTAATATGCAAGAAATTAAAAGTACATTATTGTTTACTTGATACAAAACTAAGGAAACATTAAAAAATCTTCTTCATTATAGATACTTTAAAATAATTTTACTTTCCTTTTAAAAAGGTATTTCCATGATATGGTATGATTCATATTTAGACCCTCTGCAAAATACAATGTAGTACAAGAGAAGATAATTTCGGTTTTACAACAGCTAGGTTCTAAGAGCAGATATGGTGATGGCACTGAATAAATTCAAAAGACTTCTGATAATCCTTTTACTGATACTAAGTTTTAGAAATGGCCAAAAAAAAACAACTCTAACATCTGAAAATTGAAATAGATAGAATGAATGATTTCTGCTCATCATTTTCATAATAGCATCCATTTTTTAATTTTTTTTTTATCAAGTGTAGATTCACTGACACAGAACTAAACCCTTTTGGGGTGGGGGAGGTATTTTTAGCTCAAAATGAATTTTGACTCAAGTCATTTGTTAAAACAACAAAATTTAAGAATTTCATAGAAATAGGATAATCAAATGATTTTAAGAGAAAAAGACTTCACTGTGTTTCTCTGACCACCAAACTCCAAAGATCTCAATCCCACAGAACACTAATGAAATGTGTTGGACAAACAAGTTTTTCTCTGTAGAACCTTCAACATGCAGCCGATAAAGGACTTGTTGTTAACATCCTGACATTGGATTCTAGAGGAAACATTTTGTTTTTGTAGAGTCCATACCTGCCTGATCAGGTATGAGTGGTTTTGTAGATATGGAGAGCCAACATCTTATTTGGCAGGTGGTCATATTTTGAATCCTCAGTGTGTGTGTATATATATATATATATATATATATATATATATATATGCACATGTGACATAACAGTTATGGTCGTAACAAAATGGACAAGACAAGTTGAGTTCAGATCTTGAATGAGGCTGTTTGCATTTCACTTTGCGTTAATGCCTTTAGGAAAGGCATAAATCCTTCTCTTCTCCCACCATCTATGGGTAAAATAGTTGGGCAGACTGTGCTCTCTAATCTTGGCAGGGCAACTGGTCTAAGAGAAGGAAAAACTCTGAATTCAAAACCTGAGGAGTATTGTTCAGAGAATCTGTGGCACATTGGTGCACCATTCTTCTATTATCAGCTTATCAAAAGAGTGCAGCTGGTTTTACATAGGCTTTCACCACTATAAACAAATCACCTGCATAGGTAGTTCAATGGTTTTTGGGTCCTTATATGTCAAGATTGACAGGAGAGTGCATCATATATATATATATATATATATATATATATATATATATATATATATATATATATATATATATATGTTCTCTCATTAAAACTAGAGTGTTGCCCATCATATGATGTTTTTGCTTTTGTGGGTTATATCAAGAATTTTTGGTTATTTAAACTTCAATTGTTCCTTGAGATGCTCCTAAATTTAAGAGAGCTTTTATCATTTTATGGGAAAGGTAACTTAATATCACTTGACTTGACAGGTAACAGATACCAGTTGTAAACAAATATATTTTTCACTGTATTTTAAGTGAAACATTCTTAATATAGATAATGATATTTATTACTTTTATTATTATAAAATATCATTATGTATGTGATGTTATATTTTGATATTAAAAATTAAATTAATCTTTAAAATTCCATTATGTAATTATTAAAGTGACTAATTTTTGTTGAATCCTATTTTTATAAAGAATACTTTAAAAGATTTATTTATATATATATATATATATATATATATATTTAATTTCACCTGAAAGTATTAGAGACAATATATATTTTGTCCTGCAGACCATCTCTCTGTAAACAGAATATCTGCTAGGGCTTGATATTATTTCAATATGGCCTCTAATACAATATTTTTTATATATATTTTTCCCATCATATTTATATATTTTGTTTTTTGCTTGTTTGTTTTTTTGGTTTTTTTGGTTTTGGTTTTTGTTTTGTTTTTCGTTTATTTTTATTTTACACAATATTTTCCTCAATTTAGCTCTGCCGAGCGAGGATGAAACTGGTCTGCTAGCTTGTCACTTTTTTTTTTCTTTTTAGATTTTTATTCTCATCATGAATAGAACTTTGGGTCTTTTTATTGCTTTAATTAAATTTTGTATGTCCAAAAATATCTTTTTTTATATATATATATATATAATATTCCTTTTATATACTGAAATACCCTAACATCATATATATATATATATATATATATATATATATAGTTAGGGTATTTCAATATATAAAAGGAATTTTTTGAAAAATGCAAGAGAATTTTTTTTTTTTTTCAGTAATGTAAACTCTGCATTGTTCAGAATCAGTTTATAGCAAAAATTATTTTAATCACACAGCAATATATGTTTTGAGGCTATTCAGATTAATAGCAAATCAAAACGGTGTTCTCTAGGCTTGAACTGAGATCTGTCATCAGATTTTTGGTGATTGAGAAGTGTAAATTATGTAAAATTTACAGAAGAATGTGTGATTTGTATGGAGAAGCGTGTTTTCCTCCAAGAAATGTGTACAAATAGGTTAAACATGGCTTTGCCACTATGCACCTGTGTTGAAAAGAAAATCCATGGAGTGGAAACACACTGACTCTCCAGTAAAGAAAAAGTTCCTGGCACAGCACTCCATAAATAAGATTATACTGAGTCTTTTAGGACATGAAAGGACCCACCGATATTGATTTCCTTGAAAAAGGTGTAATTATAAACAGTGCTTCCTATTGCCAATTTCTTAGGCAAAATTTATCTTATTTATTGAATGACCCTCGTGTGTGTGTGTATATATATATATATATATATATATATGTGTGTGTGTGTGTTTAAATGAGAAAATGCTGCCTATATATATATAGAGAGAGAGAGACAGACAGACAGCATTTTCTCATTCAAACATGTTTGATTAAGTAAGGCTGACACTTTGTTTCTGCCTATTCTATAACGGATCCGTTCAATTCTTTGCATGATGGGTGTAATGAGTTCTCAAAAGGCGCTGTATTCTTCCCAAGTACTTCAGCCCCAGCTGGAGCCATCCTCAGGAGAACAAACATTGAAATGACAAACACAATAATAAGTCATATGCATTTATTCAAAGAGTAGGAGGAAGAACAAGTGGGAGGGGAATTTATGAAAGAGAAGAATTTTACTGGAGGTAAAAAGAAGAATTGGCAGGAAAAATGTTAAAGACATTTCAGAACACACCTGCTACATTCAAAATTTATCTTGTTTAAAGGTGGTTTGTTAATCTTTATATTTCGAGATCTGAAATTTTGGTGTTTCTGTTTGTTTTTTATCTTATTTAATATAGAAGTGTTTTCAGTTAGAATTTTTCAGTATTTTGAGGAGCATGAACATGAGGTGTTGAGTGATGAAATTTATGTTAGGAAGAGTGTTAAACATCTTTACAGAGTTGATGTAGTCAGCCCAATGTCAGCACTTATTTTATAGGAGAAGCATTTAAATTCATATACTACATTGAACATACTGAGGTGACTAGTCAAGGAAGAGAAGTTATTGTAGATGGTGAGGTTAGTTGTATTGAATTTGGGACTATATATAATTAGTTTTATTTTATTGTTAGAGTCAGAGATATTATGATATATTAGATCTTTTAGAGCTATTTCATTGAGTTTATGGTGTTTGTGCATCTGGCTATGAAAAAATAGTTGATTGAGTTTAGGGTTAGTTTATGTAGTATTATTTCAATTGCAATTAGAGTTGATATTTTTATAGTATATTTTATTTGTTAACAATGTTGTTTGGGAAGTCATTGTTAATGAGAGTTTGTTAAATGTTTTTAAGTTCAAAATAGAAGATTTTGAACTTGGTGTGATATTTTAGATTTGTGCCTCTCCTCCAAATACCCAAAAATTCTAACTCAAAACACTTCAATATTACACAAAGAAAAAACAAAAACAAAATGCATATGATTCATCATTGTGTTAATCATTCCTACGTTCATTCCCCTGAAGATCGCTTTACCTGAGGCTGAAAGTACTTGAGAAAAATAACACATCACTCTATAAGTCCTGGGCCTGACATATAGATGGCGCCACCAATAAAAAAAATCCATACAATTTTTATAAAGTACTAACCTTAAAATGGCACGTGTCAAAATTTTAGCCCAGTCAGATTATTAGTTTACAAATTACAGTTATTTAAGTGAAACTACTTTTGCAAATTTTCAAAAGAATGGAAAAATCTGAATTTCGTGGGTTGATAAAGCATTGCTTCCTGATGGGAAAAAATACTATTCAAGGAAAGCAATGGCTTGATAACTGTTATTTGGA